>JAQIWA010000303.1:0-37276 GCA_034693305.1 Eueremaeus valkanovi | reverse complement strand
TAAAAATTAATATATTTAATTATACATAAAGTTCATTTCAGGTATTCTATTGTATAAGTTTGTTTGTGCTTGTTATGACTGTGCAGATTAAGAACAGGCAATTAATATACAGCCATCCAAAGAACATGACACGCTTAAATGAAGCTGGAGCCTAAACCTGATAAGAAAAAATGAAAATTTCTATTTTGAAGAAGCAACTAACACAAATTTTTTTAACCAAGCGATTTTTTTTAGCGAAAAGTGTTTTATTTTTCATTGTGATTATTTTTAATTGCTCAGTGTTCATTCATCCTTTGTGGTTTTCGCTCCAGATCATGATGAATTATGCTATTTTACAAATATAAAATTATCCTGTGCAAAAACGCAGCGGTTTTAGAAAAATTCCCGATAGATGTATTCGATAATTTTCAAAAAGAATCATTTTGAATTGCTAAAATTTTATCTAATTGGTTTTGGCCAGGGAGACAGTGCTAGTTCACTGCTATCGGTGCTGCACCAGTAAAAAATCGCTTGGTGAAAAAATTTTGTTAGTTGATTTAGAAAAATAGAATTTTTCATTAAATTTTCTCATCAGATTTAGGATCCAGCTTCATTTAAGCGTGTCAGAGGTTTCTTTGGATGGCTGTATAATCCATTACATAATTGGAAGTTGAAGTCAATTTTCTTACCAGAGCTAAATTCCCATGAATTCGATCAAAGATTCAGATTGAAAAACTAAAGGGAGCTGATTGAAAATATTCTCAATACAAAAGTAGACTGATGATTGTGTGCTGTTATATAATTAACCTTAGATGCATTTAAAATTTTGATATTTACTCTGATTTCAGAAATTGGAAAAAAGTGTTATTTTATATACAGTATAGCAAATAAATTCCCCCTATTTTCGGAAAAATAATGGGGAAGTCGACAGTTGAGAGCTTAACGGCTCTGATCTCTATATGTATAGCAAAATACAAATAACCGGTATTTGAAAGTCAGAGACATTTTGTGAAATAATTGATATTTCGATAAATTCGGTTCAAATGTCGACAAATAATAATTCACTGATCGATGACTTCGAGAACTCATTTCAGGTAAGCATTGGTTTCACTGTCCGTCCAATCAGTGCCAGTCCAGAGCTTTAACTCCATTCCTCTCTCGTCTATCGCACCCGAAGTCATGTCTGTCTTCGCTGACAAACCCTTCGACGGCTCACATCCACGACTCGGAAGAAGTGAAGACAAGTGTCGAACAGACAGTTCAGCGCTTTCTAGACATCGGCCGACAAATTGAGTGCTTTTTTCTGCAGAAAAGACTTTTACTTTCGGTTCAAAAGCCAGAACTGATTCTCTCTGAAGACTGCGTTGAACTCAAGAATGAAATCGCGAGAAAGGATCAGATTTTGGCCAAATATTACGATAAGTTACAGCTCTGGCAGTCTCTGGTCAACGAAACGGTGGCCAACAGTGAAGGCACTCATCTGTTGCAGAGACAGAGTTCTCTCAGTCAAACAGCGCCGACACCACAGACGCCCCAAACACCGATCGGGGGTCAGCCCCAGCCCTCACACAACCCTCAACTGAGACACAGCGTTCAGAGTCCGATCACTGTCGGCAATGCACCGCATCTGATGAGGCCATCGATGGGCCCTCAGATGTCAGGCCCGACGACCGGTCAAACAAACTCACCCTTAACTCCACCACAAATGGCGTCTCAGATGATGGCAGGCCAGGGAGGAATGCTTCCGCCGCCACCGCCTCAGTCGGCTATGGCTGGCGGACAGACCAATGTCGGGCCAATGATGGGCCAAATGGCGGGCCAACAATCGGGTCAACCGATGCAACAATTTATGGGACAGCAGTCACATCAGGTCGGACTTCAGGGACCGTTGGCTTACTTGGAGAGAACGACATCGAGTATCGGAATGCCTGATCCCAGACGTTAATGACATTTGTTTTCATGATTTTTATTACAAACAATACGTCAATCGTTTGACACAATTATTACAAATCATTCTTATATTGAAATACTATTGAATATAATCTCAATAATAATAATACAAATTTCAGTACTTATTGATCATTCAATTCATTATTAAACAAAGCTTTTGCGAAATGAACTAAAGTTCTCATCGGTCTGCCAGACATGCCTTTCCCCAAATAGGGCACTTCGTCTTTGTTGTCCATAACGCCCGCGATATCCAAATGCATCCAATTTGGATGAGTGACGAACTGTAAGCAATCAATCGTTTAATCCCTTTCACAGCCAGAGCTCTGTTGCCAACACAATATCAACAGTTAAAAGGTTTCGTTACCTCTTTAAGGAAGGCGGCCGCCACACAACAGCCACCCTTACCCGCACCCCCGATGTTGTTCAAGTCGGCCAACTGGCTGTCGGTCACTTGTTTGGTAAAGAGCCCGAACAGAGGCATTCGCCAAACCCGGTCACCCGATTGGACACCACATTTCTGGAGTAGATTCCAGTGTTTGTTCGAAGTCGAGTAAACGCCGGTCGCGGCCGCCCCTAAGGCCACACTCATGGAGCCGGTAAGGGTCGCCATATCCATAATGAGCTGCGGATCGAACTGATGTGCATAACAAAGAGCATCCGCTAAAACAAGTCTTCCCTCGGCGTCGGTATTGTCTATTTGAATGCTTTTTCCGTTCATTGCGAAGACGACATCCCCGGGTTTGGTGGCTTTACCGCTCGGCAGGTTTTCGCTCAGTGGTGTCAGACCTAAGAACAGAATGTTTTTAATTGTTTTTAATAAGAATTCATTATTTAAGACACACCGATGACATTGACTTTTGCTTTGTTAGTGGCCAGAGTGGATATGGTGCCCAACACATTGGCCGCACCGCCCATATCGCCTCTCATTCTGTCCATATTGGAGGAGGGCTTCAAAGAAATTCCTAACAAAAATGGGACTCATTTTTATTGTCCATCCCTTGACTCATGTCAGACTCAGCACACATACCTCCGCTGTCGAAAGTAATGCCCTTTCCTACCAGTACTAAAGGCTTGGTATTGGGAGCGTTGTTGTAATGGACCTGAATTAAGGGAAAGCAGTTTTAGCTAATGATTGCACGAATAGAGCACTAAATTAGGTTTGATTTTAGAGTAATTGCAGTTATAATTGATATTCAATGCAATAGAAAACAAAGGAATTATATTTTGAATTTGGGATTGAATTTCATGTAATAATACTTAATTCCAAAATTGGTTTCAGATTAGAGTCAACTAAATATCTATTTGTTATCCAATTATGAGTTAATATGTCTTAATTCGGGACCAATTTCTGAGAAATCTAAAGAATATCGAAATAATTGATAGCTCTGTCTCTCACCGGATGAGCACCTAATCGAGTGCTCAAGTCTTCAGGTCTTTAAATATGAAATCAAATAAGAAATACCTCTAAGAAAACGGGCGGTTCGTCTGAACCTCTGGAAACACTTAGAAATGATCCCATTTTCTTGGCCTCAGCCCATGATTGGTCCCGAACGTGAACTTCAACTCCTCTGCCATCGAATCAAACCATTAGTTCTAATAATCATCAGTTGATTACAACTTAAGTGAAAACAATTACAGTTTTGTGAGTTCTTTGACCGCAATGTTAGCAAATATAGTCGGAGTCATCAGATTTGCCGGCATTTCCATTAGTCTTCGCGTAAAGTTCTGTCCGTTGGCCAGAGTCTGGCCATAACTCCATTTGAGCGCTGCCTCGGAATCATTGGAACCGTTGTTCAAATGATTTAATTTAATGATTGGTTTCTTCAATGATTGGCCCTTCAGTTCATCGAAGTTATAAAGAGTCAGATGACTGCCCTCTGCGGCCGCCTCTCCGTCGCCGCAGTCGTCCACATCTATCTCGTCGACTGACCCGATGTCGCGCAGAGTGCGAGTGCCGGCAGCGATGGCAGTCCGGATGTTCTCTCTGTCCTCTTCCAGGCCTTCCAAGTCATTATAGCCGGCATTGTTTGGACCCAAACCGACGACAGCGACCACTGGATGTGTAGGACTCAAGCCGTAGAAGACCCGACACTTACTCTTCTTTAAGGGTCCGATACTATGGGTTGAGGACAGCATTGAATGCATTAATTGGATTAAATGAAAGTCAGATAAAGACATATTGAATGCAATCGATTACATATTGATAGCATCGGTTAGTTTGCCATCAATTGTCTCATTGAATTTGGAAGCGCTTTCGGTGAATACCAATGACTCCTTGTCTTCGCTTTTCTCGAAGACTCCCAAAAGAATCGCTTTTTTCTGAATATGTTTTGCAAACGATTAGTGAAAATGAGTTCAAATAAAATGCATTCAAAATGAAAGTCATTTTGAATGAAATGATTTGAATACAAAAGAAATATAAATTCAATTGAATTCCAATCGTTTGCATCCAATCGACCGGTGATTATGTCTGAAACTGACCCCCATTTCGGATGTGCTGTACGTTTGGATTGTTTGACACAAAAGCCGATTATTATTATTCTTAAGGAATAATAATTGTCTGGAATTAATACGAATACAGTTTTGGATTAATTTGAGACTAAATCTCATTTACAGACAGTTTCTGAACAGAAATTTGATTAACTTTTATGTTATATAATATTTGATTACTTTTTATCGTTTAGTCATTTAGTCATTAGTTTTAAGATTATAATAGAGTTAAGCAAATAATGAGAACTATTTATAATATATTTTCTTTCGTATACTTTCAAAGAGAACTGGTTTTCATATTAAGCCCAACACTAACACAAAGATAGCGCCAATGAATCCATATCTCAGAAGGATTTTCTGATAACTACTAAATCAGAACTTCTGTTCAAATAGTCTAAACTTTAAACCACTTTTGGATTCAGAATCAGTTGTCGACTCATTTAGAGTAAATATAACAGAAAATTGTTTTTAATATTTGAAGTGATATTAAATAAAGTTATGTTTAGATACAGTATTGACAACTGAGTGCACAGACTCTTATCGCAAACATTAGTTCACTTTTTTTTCTTATTATAAAATTAAATAAAACTCTTAATGAAATCGATTAATACATAAATAGTCTTAAAGTTATTTATTATTTAATTAAATACAAGAATTTGAAGCAACGAATCGAATGGAAAAATGATTGAAATAATTGTACGAAATATTAATTATTATTTGAACTGCAGTCAAGTGTTCACTTGTTTCTGGTGAGTCGGGTGACATGACTGGTGCCGTCGACGAACTTAGTCTTGAAGAGTACGTTCGCGTTATTGAACATATCGTCTTTGAGGGAAACGATTACAAACTGAGGCATAGATTAGAAACAAAAATCAAATAAATAGAAAATTCTATACTTTTTAACACAATTTATGTCTAAAAACCTGAGAATTGCGGAAATGCTTTCTAATCATAATCCCTGTGTTCTGAGTGTGGCTTTGGTCCAGAGCTGCGTCCACTTCGTCGAGGATATAAAGCGGCGCCGGATTGAACTTAAGCAGCGCCAGGATCAAAGAGAGGGCTACCAGTGATCGCTGGCCTCCACTCAGTTCTGTCAACGAGTCCTTCCATACCTCGCCGAACGCCACTTTCACTTCGAGCCCATCGGTCACACTCTTGCCTTCGGGTGCCTCCAGTTTGGCGTTAGAATTGGGCAGAAATGTAGAGAAAATGGAGCCGAAGTCCTCGTTGATCTTCTTCCAGGCCTCGTGAAGAGCGCTCTTCTTCTTGTGGTCGACTTCACGCATATAACTGATTAAATTGCTTTTGTCGGTCGAAACGATACGACGCTTACGGGAGAGCTCTTCCGACTCCTTTTCCTTATCGCTGAGCATAATGTTCGCTCTCATGTTCACAGTCTTCGCGAGCGAGGCTTTGGTCGACTTTAACCGCTCTAACCGTCGGTTCACTTCATTGGCGTTGAAATCACTGAAACCATATCCGGCGCTCTCATTGCCGAACAGATGCCTTTCCTGTTCTATCCAGTGATACTTTCTCTTCAAATGCTTCACATTATGTGCCGACTCCGCCGAAGAGCTCTTGATTTTTTCGATTTCGTATTTAATTTGTTTTATTTTCAATGCCTTCTCTTCCGCGCCCTTCAGAACGCCTTCCCTTTGTTTTTGCATTTTTGATATCTCATCCGAATGTGTCTTAAGTAGTCGTTTGTGTTCTTTCAGTTCAGTGCTCAGAGCGAACACCTTTTCCTTCACTTTCTGCACCTTTACCTCTAAGGTCTTTACTTCTGAACGCATTTTATTGATATTATTGCTAAACTCCTTCAGCTGTTCCTCACACGAGACCATCGATTTACTCAACTCTTGTATTTCCAACTGAAGACAATCCGCTTTTTGCTGGTCTTCAGACATCGATTTGCGTGACTTTTCCGCCTGAGTTCTGGCGTTCTTCAGGTTCTGTTCCGCTTCTTTGAGCTCTCGTTCCCGAATAGATTTGGAGTCTTTGAGTTTGGTTTGCAATTCATTTACGCGTTTCGTACAAATAGTCTTTATTTGTGAGGATTTGGTCAAAACCTGTTCCTCTGATTCGATGGTTCGCTTGAGCTCTTCGATCTCTTGCATCAGAATGTGTTGATTCCCCTCTTGTAGTCGCTGTCCAACCAATTCTGCTTCGCGTGACTTAAGTTCGTAACTGTTTTTAAGCGAACCGTAAGTTTTGAAATCTTTGTCTAATTCTCTGAATTCTCGTTCCATTCGATTGAATTCATTCTTCAATTCTTCCAATTGTTGTCTCTTTTGTGTGATTTCTGCCACTTTTACTAATAGCTGTGTTCCATGTGCTCGGGCGCCACCGGACAGAGTGCCCGACGGCTCAAACACTTCTCCGTCGAAAGTGACGGCTCTCTTCATAACTCCCGGCGCATAGACTACTTGTTTGGCGATTTGCATATCAGGACAGATGAGAGTATCGCCGAAAACATATTTCATTGTCTGACTCAGACTCGGGTCGTATTCGACATAATTGATAGCGTAGTCGACGTTTTCACTGCCAACCAAGTCCTTAGCCTTCCTGAGTGCTCGAAGGTCGGCGTCGTGGGCCTGGATCTTGTCCAGAGGGATCAGAGTTCGCCGTTCCCTCAATTGACCCCTTTCCAGGAGGGCTTTACCCGTCTGTTGGTCTTTGACGACAACGTTGTATAGACTGCCGCCGACGGCCTTCTCTACGGCCAACGCGTAGTCCATATTCTTGACGCGGAATAGATTACAAACGACTCCAATAACGTTGGATCGATCGAAGTTCGGGTGCGGATCCTTGTAGTCGAACCTAACTCTGGACACCTGAGACTCAGCGCTCGATATTTGATCGGTTAAGCCATCGATTTGTCGCTTCATTTGACCCAAACTTGTCCTCAAATCCGAGTGCTTTTGCTCATCAAATCCCATTCCTTCTAGTTGTGCTCTCAGTTGTTCCACATCTCGTTTCATAGCATTGATTTCAGTCATGTCCTTCTCGTAGGTGTTCTTCACTTTCTTGACCTCCGATTCCTTTTTGTTGAGTTCACTCTTCGTGTGCTTTAACTTCATTTCAGCCTTTTTTATGTCCGTCTCTGCGGTTGTGATCTCTTTCTGCGCAGTCATCAGCTGATCGGCCAAAGTGGCCGCAGCCTCGCCCTCCTGTGCGCGCGATTTACCGGCACTTATGTCCTCGAAGTCCTTCTCCGCCCTCTTCAGTGTCTCCTCTTTGGCCTCGCAGTCACTGCGAAGTCGATTGAGTCGATCGACGAGTGAATCGAATTGTTTTTGTTTGGAAGAAGTGATTCGTTTGTCTCCGTCCAGATTCCGACAGAACTGTTCCATTTTCTTCTCCTCTTCCTTCAGGCCCTCTACCCCTAAGTTCATTTCGCCCATCAGTTTCGCTTCAGACAACTGTTCGGTTTTGAGCCGTTCCTCTAAATCAGTCAGTTTTCCGCCGAATTCCTTGTCTTTCCTCTTCTCCGACGCCTTTATGTTCTCTTCTATTCCTTTCGCTTCCGTTTCGGCCGAAGAGATCGCTTTAAGGTTTTCGTTGATCTCATTGTTCTTCTCGTCAATATCTGCCGACGCTTTCGAACAGTTGTTCTCTTCTCTGATGTAATTAAAAGCAACAAATATTTTGTTCAGAGCTTCCAATTCTGCGGTAATCTTCTGGAACTCCATTAGACCCGACTGTTCTTTCTTCAACTGATCCAACTTCGGAACAATGGTCTCATTGATGAGGGCGTCGATCATTCTGAGCGCCGAATCCTTCTTCTCGATCATGGCCTGAGTCGAGCGCTTCTTCGCCTCATACATACTGACTCCGGTCGCCTCCTCGACCATCGACAGGATCTACAGTAAAGTCCAGACAATCAGATCATATATACAGATCAGATGTATTAATACATAATTCTAATCAAATATCAATCAATGGTATACTTCGTGTGGTTTCATATTCAGAACTTTAGTGATCCGGCCCTGCATTATGAGGAAATGGGGGTTATGTATGTTGAGGGACACCGAGTGGAACAGATCGATCACACTCTGGTTGGTTGCGTTGAAGCCATTGATCCAATACTTCGATCGACTGTTTATATTGACCTAAGATTGCAATCATTTGAGTTGAAAGCAAACAATGAATGTCAGACCCAAACAGACCTCTCTTCTGATGACTATCTCGTCGTACTGTTGGTAACCCTCAGGACTGAGATCTTTGTTGTTGTTGTCGAAGTTAACAATAACGGAGGCCCGGGTGACCCCCGTCTGGCCGTTCTTGTAGATGAGCTCCCTGAGTGTGGTGCACCGGGCGATCTCCATCCGACTGAGTCCCAGCACAAAGCAAATGGCGTCCAAAATATTGGATTTTCCCGAACCGTTCAGACCTGTGATGGCGTTAAACAGTTTGTCGAAGCCATCGATCTCTGTTCGGGTGCCGTAAGACTTGAATCCGTCCAATACTATCGACTTTATGAACATTTCGTCCACTCTTTCCAATCACTGAACTATTGATTGCAATTAATTAACTGATCGTTAATTCAGTTTAGTTTGCATTTCATAGCATTGTTTTGGCGGCAAATCATCGCAACTCTACTTCTCATATAAAACGTATTGATTGCCAGTAAAGAGGGTTTGAATTATAATCCGTTTTAATCATTGAAAAGACATTATAAATAAACTCTCGAAACGAATAGGGATTTAATGCATGTCTTATATGAATGATAAGGATATGGATTACAGCAAAACTTATTTAATTTAAAATTCAATAAATAATATATTTTTAATTTGTTTATAGCATTAAATATAAATTAAATAAATAAAGGTTTTTATATTAAATAATAAAATATTTTAATAATTAATTTTAACTCAATTTATAAGTCTTTATAAGAGTGTTAATCACAACGAGTGTAAAGTCATTATTGTTTAGCAGTATTTGAGTGAAAAATAGTATAACAATGAAAATGAGGGAAATATAAGAGAAATAATATTACGTTACGTAAGGATTGTTTGAATTGTTGTTGAATTTGATGTACTTTTAAATCATTTAATCATTTATTGGATTATTGTTTTGAAACTCAAATTGATTTCTATTACTATTATTAATAATTTTGATTAATTCAGATCCAAAATGAATAAAAACAGTTCAAAGAGAGCGTCAAAATCAAAGTCACCGAAGAAGTCAAAGACACCGAAGAAGACATCGAAATCGACGCCCAAAAAGACACCGCAGAAGAGCCGAAACCCTCGTCTGAAAGCACTTCCAAAGTCCCCGATCTCTGAGTCTATGAGACAATTGAAAATCAATGAAATCTTTAAACCAAAGACACCATTAGTCGCAACGATGCCATCAATGGATTCGTCTCAACCAATGTCACCGAAAAGGAGTGCAGAGCCGGCACCGGTCAGACTCGAAGCACCCGAACCTAAACGACTGAATACCAGAAAAGAGATGTCTTTGAGTCCTATATTTAATCCTCAAAAACGATATTCTCTGAGAAATAGCAATAAATCGACAAAAAGTTTAAAAATAAATGAATTGTTTGACAAACAAAACGAATCTATGAATGAAAGCAAAGCCAATGAACTCTACGATACGGCCGAAGAACTCATTGATGTAAGTGATCAATACGTGACCGCAAATGAGTTCATGGAATTGGATGCAAATCAGACCCAAAATGATTGCAAATCTAAAAGCGAACCAAAAAAGTCGAAAAATGTTTCGCAAACTAAAAGCCATTCAAACGGTTCGGTCGGAAAGGTTTTGATCGAAAACAGAGAAACCAATCAAAGAGTGAGTCTTCGCGACACAAGTGTTGGCAAAGCAAACAAAATGAGTGACAATCTATCGGACGATGATTTGGAACCAGTTTTCAAAAGACCCGAACATTTGATCGAAAATGTGAAGAATAGTCCGAAACAACAAAAAAGCGCTAAATATGTGGACAAAGAAAAGGAGAATAAAATGAAATATATTTTGAAGAACTTATCGCGAATTCAAACCGACGAACAAATGCTTAACATTCAGTCCATCGATGCGTTGGAAACTCAGCCCTCATTAGTGACAAACGAAGAAATCAATTCAAAGTCAAATAAATGGACGAATATTTTCAAAGGAATCGATATTTTTGTCGATTTTATACCGAAATCGATTGCAAAGTATTTAAAGAACGAAACAAATACTGAAAATATCAATACTTTACAGAACTTAAAAAGTTTATACGATTTACCGCTCAATCGTTTGCTTCAATTGATTCCAATAATCAGATCCAGACTTGAAGAATGCGAACGACAGTCACTTATTTCACATATCATTACTTGTGTTTCATCTGAAGAACAACTTCTGGACTGCAATCAAATCGAATCCAAAATTAATCTATTATTCACTGAAAATGATTTCGAAATTCATTTATCAATGATTTTGAGTCATTTTTATGAAACTTTGGAAAGAATTTCATTGAAATTAATTAATTCGAGTGATAGTCAGCAAACGGATAATCAGTTTAAATGTTTGTTAATTGTATTAAAAATTATGGTTCAAGTGCTGAACAATTGTTCGTTTGCTGTCGAAGGCATTGATATCGAGGAAGAGTTGGTCCAACTCTTACTGATTGTGTTTGGTTTGGGCGTCGACTACAGAATCGTCAATAATATCGATTGGATTATGATTTTAAAGCAATTGCTTTCAGTCATCGCTAAACATATATTTCTGGACGAATGCAAAGCCATTCGAATCATTCAAATGTTATCCTCTTTTTGTATTTCAAACCAAAAACTAAACATTGGTTTGAGTTTACAAATCGTTTCTTTGTTTCCGTTGAATCTGGACTTTGAACTGAAGAGAAAATTTTGTATTTCTATTATCAGATCATTTGCAGCGAAAGATAGGAATAATTGTGAAATCGATTTCAATTTAAATGCTATTCAAAGCCTTTTATCGGAAATCGATTGGAAGAGTCTTTCACTCGAAGACATCCATTCAGTCCTTCAATTGATTGGACTTTCATTGGATTTGCCGAACGATTTGATCGATTTTAATGTAAATCAGTTTTAACTCAATTTCAATGCTTTTTATTTATTTTATTTCTATTTTAGGAAACAATTTCAGACATTTTGAAGATTTTGTGTTTCGAAGTCAACTCTTTAGTTCCAAAGGCCTCGGACTCTGAGTTCAGTGAAGTAAGAATTTTATTCAAATCTGTTTTCAATACTTTTTTAATTAATATATTTTTTTATTGTTTTACAGATCCATAAAATTTTGATGATTTTGAGGTCAAAAGTCAATGTTTCGAAACGCAAATAATTTATTTACAATTCTATATATTTTTTAATAATTTTCCGAAACTTTAATTAATAGTTTATAATGAGTTTAATCGATTCAGACGTCTCTGTATTTTCTTATCTTTCATAACATTCGCTTAATTTATATATATTTCAAATTAATTTGTTTTTTAAATAAATATTTCTTTTTCTTTAATAAAGACTTATTTGAGTTTGCGTTCAATTATTATATTGAATATTAATATCAATTGATTTGATTATAGTTTGAAATAAACAAAAGACAAGACAAGGGAAGACACCATTGAATGCAGTCTTACTTTAACTTTGGTTCGAGTAAATAGAGTAAAGTGAGCCCACAGTACAGGAGGCCCAGCGCAGGGTCACATTCTTCTGCAATTATAAGCTTCTAGTGACCAGGAATAGTGATTCATTTGTACATGCTCATTTTCGTCACTCCTATCTTAGCATAGATTCGACCCTGGGTCAAATTTCAATATATCCGGAACTCTATTATGCATTTCTCAGAACTCAAATCTTCATTCGCTCAGAGATTATTCGCATTTTTTCGGATTTTTAACTGAATTTATAAATCAATAAATGCTTTCAAATATAGAAATCTGTATTCAATTTATTTTTTAATCCGAAAACATTGAAAGTCGGACTATAACTGAAAAAGTTTTGCTTTTCTGAACGTTTAGTCCTTTTTGATGTTGGATTCGGCATTGGATTCATAGATCACTTGCAGACTATTTGAGTCCAATCTATGACTAATTGTCTGATTGGCGTCTAATGAAAGAGCGAATAAGCGCTAACTTTTCTATTCATAAAAAGCTATAAAATTTTGAACTTTTATTCCCAAAAATAAGTTAACGATTGGAATAAAAAGTTTAAATTTTAATGTTTTATTCAATTAAATCAATGAATCGGATCATCAGATTTGCTTCTGAGAGATGATATTCATTGAAAATATTGTCTAAAAGTTATATATATTTGATGTTTGAGTACAACAATTGAAACGATTGAGAACTGAGTGAACGCTTAGAATGGATTTCAGTTAAACTTATTGTTCAATACATTCAAACTTTATATCAGTTTTTGTAATCATTTCCATATTTTTCACTCCAATTGAGTCTAAATTCAATTAAATTAATGACAAAATTCTTATATTTGTCTGAAATATCTATTGAATTGGTTTGAAATAAAGTGCAATCATTTGAAGCATTTATGAACGGATTTCACTACAAAAGAGTTCAGTTTTTGAACGGATTTTAATGTATTTGAATCCAAAATACATTGAATACAAAGAAAAGTCGATTTAATTTGATTTCAAAATTCACTTCTCTTTAATCCAAACATTCGTCCATTAATTCATTGATTCACTCATTCATTGTATTTATTATCCATTAATTGATTGAAAATATGTCACAAGAGTTGGACAGCAATAGTGAAGACGTATTTATGTCCGAAGTCTTGGATTTGAGTGAAAACAATGAAAACGATAGCAATAATGACTGTAAGGAAAGCCCTGACTCCTCGATGGTGTCGATGCCATCCATGCCTTCGGGTCTGAGCCGACTGCTGAGAGAGCCGTTAAGACTCACCAAAACTGCGTTAGACTTCAGTCACGTCTCTCAGACTCCGCGCAACGCATGCAATGGCGTCGACCGCAAGCGCAAGAACCCGACCCGAAGATGCCTTTCCGAGGTGTTGGACAACTCTTCGCTCACATCTCCTGAGGTATACATTGTCTGACAAACTGTGTGTCAACCGAATAACACTTACGTTCCCTTCAGTCCGATCTGAGCCCAACTTTCCTTCCGTTCCATTCGAAACCATTGAAAGACATATCGAGTGAAGACCCGAACGGATCTCCATATCTGACTCCAGTGTTCACTAAAATGAAATGTCAGGAAAAGACTGACAACTCAGAGAACGACTCATTACTGGCCAATACTTCCAATGCTTGCAATACTTCGATGTCTTCCACGTCTTCGATGGGTTGGGTCTCTTCCCCGCTCTTCAGTGATGAGACAAATCCAATGAAGAGACCGATTGTCCCCAAAATCCGTAAAAGCAATTCAATGGTATCGACCACTAAAAAGAACGTCCCTTTCGTTCGGTGCCATTCGGCAAATGAGGCCACAATCATGAGAGCCGTACAAATGTCTTGCGCCGACCCCTCACTCATTGGAGACTTCAGCAAATCCTATGCATTGCCACTGATTGCGGGCAAACACCAGGACTTGAAGTCAATATCAGTTGACGTATTGGCGCAGGTATTGGAAGGACATTACGACGACCTGATAGCTGAGTGCACAGTAGTCGACTGCAGGTATCCGTACGAATACACGGCCGGACACATAAAAGGCGCCAAAAATATTTACTCACAGGAGGCGATTCGACAGGAGTTCCTCAACAATAGAACGGAAGCACCGCCGGCCGACCAGAAGGACCCCAAACGCCATATTCTGGTCTTTCACTGCGAGTTCTCATCAGAACGCGGACCCACTCTGTATGCCATTCCCTTTAATCCTAACGACAACTAATTGACATTCGTATGACTCTATTACTCATTTCAGTTCCCGTTTTCTGCGTAATAATGACCGGTCGACTAATAAGGACTTTTACCCACAACTACATCACCCGGAGATCTATTTACTGGAGGGCGGATACAAAGCCTTTTACGAGAAATATCGAGTAATTTATAAATTTTTAGTTTTGTTTCGTTAACTAATTTCAATCTAATCCACAAATGTTTGCATTACTTGTGCTCAGAATCTGTGCGAACCGCCCGATTACCTACCGATGCACTCCAAAGATCACGAACAGGAGTTGAGACGTTTCAGAGCTATTGTTAAAAGTCTGAGCACTGATGGCAAGTGTTTTGGCTCAGTCTTCAAGAGCGGCGCCAATAAAGGCTATTGACGTCTGGAAGTGCTTACGACTGGAAACGAATAAACCAATGATTTCTTCATATTTTCTATTTTTAAGTAATTTTTAGAAAACAAATAATTTATTTCTTTTGTCATTTTGTCAGTCATTTTGTTGACATTTTATTTTTTATTTACATATCATTGACTTAAACGCAATTTTTAATGAAATGATACAAAACTTTATATTTGTATAAAAAATAATACTTTTTTTGGTCGATTTCTGAATGATTTACAAATGCTTTAGTTTTTTGATGAAACTAATGATAAATTCATTAATTATTTTGAATTAATATTAGTATTATTTGGATAAATGAGGGAATGTATGGAATGTATGAATGAATGCTATTCATTTGGTGTGTTTTATGTGATTTATGGCATCTTTTGCTTAAATATAATAAAGACTTCAAATATTTATTGGAAATGAGTGGCACTTATTGTTCAGACAAGCGGTACAACAGTATTCAGTATTCAGTACAACATTATAACTCCTTCCGGATTCTTGTCGGTCGTAGTCCTGGGCTCCCGACTCTTCCACGGCCTGACCGCCAAATAGACTAACAAAAGGTTGAAAACATATAATACCAGAGCTATTATGACAAAGAAGTAACTGAAGCCGAGCCAAGCCCTGCCTTCTGAAGACCAGCCATCGCTCTGTTCGTCTTCAGTCAAGACATTCCTCCGAAGACTATTCCTGTACTGAACTAACCAACTGATACCTCCGCACGTGCAGAACAGGGCTGTCATATGAAAACAATAACAATTAGTACTCTATATTACAATATTTGCTTCTTTCAACTCATTTGACATTACTGTAGGTGCGATCTAACAGTGCATTTACCGCATAGACGAGTGATCGCAACGAATGACTCATTTGTTTAATGAAAAGAACTTAAGATTTCTTCGTTTCAGTTGTTATTTAAGAGAAGATTAAAACAATATTTTATTAAACCATTTGATGACTAATACGGTTACTGTTTGTGGTATTGACCCCAAACTTCAAACTATATTAGGCCTAAACCTCAGTTCAAACTTAAATGATCTGATCATCTGATCAGTTAATCCCTAATACGAATCCGCTTAGAGTTAACCCAAGTTTTCATTTATCACTCAATTATCTGTAAATTCAATGAATATAAATATGGACTCAAATCCATCTAAAAAGCATCTTCGCCTCAAAATCCTTTATAATTTAGTTCTTTGACATTTTTGATATCTGATGAAATGACCCACTTTGAATTTCCAATAGACATCAATCGAATTCATAAATCATGCCCTGAGCAAATTGAGCACGATACTGTACTCTCTCTGGGCGCTACTCTTTGCCTGTCTGAACTGTACTAGCTTAATATGAACCAAGAATAGAATTAACTCAATTAATATAAATTATATTCCAGAGGAAAGTCATTTAATTAATATAATGTTGGGTTTGGCTCACTCTTAGTCCTCAAAGCCTCTGAATATTTGGCAAAAATTAGAAATATTTATAAGTTATTAATGCAAATGCAAATTGGATTACATTAAACATTAGATCGCAGTTAAGATTGTTAGCTATAAATATACTGAATATAAACTGATTCAATCATATGAGAAATGAGCAGGCTCCTATGTTATCACAGTAGATAGTATTTCAAATGATTTGTTGGGAGCTTTCGGTTCAGACAATCAAAATGAAAAGAGAGTTCATTTGAATCTTAAGTTAATTGGATTTCAGGTTTATTTCCAATACTTTTATATAAATTGAATTAAAGATAATTCAGTTATAATTAATTTGTTTTTTAACCTCATATATGGTCAGAATCAGCGAACTCTTCGTTAGAACAAAGGGATAAAACAAACATTTGGAACAAAGTAAGGAAATGGACTGGATCACTGAGGAAGCTATTATAATTGCCCTATGATTCTCCATTCATATGGCCTTCCCTACAATATTTTCTGTTGTATTTTATAAATATAATAATAGGTTGACCATGCTTAAAAACTTCATAGCAAGGAATTGATAGTAATTAGAATGAGTTGACATAAAGTACAGTATTTATCAATAATTAAGTCATTTCGCAAGTGAGCCAAACAGAAGAATAATATTTACAAAAACTCAATATAAATGAATTCAATTCAGAAAATCTCAAAGAAATATGATTTACACTTATTTTATGAACAAATAGTTTTCGAAATACAATATTTAACTCTTCGCTGAATATCAGTACAATATCAGCAAAAGTGATTTTGGGTAGAATTTAGAAACTAATGTATGACTAAAATTAGGGGATGTGCACTTTTTCCAAAATTGATGTGGGTACACAAAGCTCAAAGAGATATAATAGTGACCGAAATTCATAAAATCAAAAATTACTGTCATAATTATAATACTGTAAACAAGATGGAACAGTATTAGGCTAACTCAGCTTCATAGAATATTGAGCAATACAGATTTACCACTCTATCTTACACAGGATAGTTTTTATTATTCACGATCATTTTCTCCAATCTATACCCGCGGAGGCCATTCTCTAATACCTTTCCCTCTGAAATGTGTTTAGCTGGTGCTGAAATCTCTAATCTGGTCTTAAGTAATATTTATATATTAGATAAGTTGGTATACAAGCTGAGCCAGGCCAGGCCAGGCTAAATTGTTTTCTTTCCTAAAGCTCTTATTGTTTTCGGATACAAAGAAGAGCTTCTGTTCTCAAACGTGTCATTGATATTGAAATTAATATTTGATTATAAGTTCAAAACTGTGTTTATGTTATTCAAAACAGAATTATAATCAAAAGCAATGTATACTTTGGTTGTAATATTGGCACAGATTATAACTTGACTTTCAAAGCCTTGTGAAGCCATTCGTGCGAGAATTTTAATCAAAACTGCGATTAAATCAAGAGTTGAAAAGAAAAAACCCATTTATAGAGAAAAAGTAAATTAATGTAATGAACAATAAACCAGTTTTTATGTTAATTCTAACCATTTATGTGAAAATACTGTAAAGTTAGCGCTGAATGAACTTAAATAATAAAAAAAATTAAGAGAGACTACAGTAATAGTAAGAATGAAAACTATTAAAGAAAACAATTCTAAAAATACTTTTATAACTCGATTACACGTAAAACGAAAATATGTTTCGTTCTTGAGTTGACTTCGTTCGTGAACGACAATTATTAACGATTTTTGTAATATTAGTTAATAGTTTAGTAATAAGTATTATTCAATTGAATACCTGCTAATCCGTTCCACAAGAATAAGCCCTGAATACCAGTGATTATTTCGATTGGCGTCATAACAGTGTTAATGATAGAGAAGACTGCGCTGACTATACCGAAGACCATAGCGATGGCAATGCATAGGAGTGTTGTCAACCACAATCCAAATGCCATCAAATTGGGATTTCTGGCCATTTCTTGTTTCACTGCCAAAACACAATACATTCAATGAATTCGTCTCCAAAACAATTGCTTTAAATTCTTAGCTATTATTCAGAAATTCTATTCAAAAGATTCAATAATTTTCTATTGAATTCAGAAAATATATATTTATTTAACTCTATACTGAATAACAGTATTGTAAGCAAAATGCATATCGAGTTGAATTCAGAAATGTCAGTAAGACCTGACTTCTTGTCGACTCAGTTCTGCACCAATTGCTCCGATGATAGGCAAACAATTAGCAGAACACAGATCTGTATATCACATATGCTCTACAATAATATCTGTGCGAATATCAATGTTTTCAATCATATCTTCTGAACTGCTATTACAACAACTTGTATAACAAATGAAAGTTTTTTCTGTCGTTTTTTTATTTTTCGCTTTCAATAGAATTTTGAAATAATTATTTCCATTCAATAGACTATAAGACTATGAGATTCTTCTCATCTAATGACAGGTCTAATGACTACTTATTTATATTGTTCTCCAAATGATATAAATATTTTCAAATAAGTTATTATAACTAAACGACAAGACTTTAAAAGAGTTGTCGAGAGTGTCGACGATTGTAAGAGAAGTGAAAGTAATGTGAAGTGAATTCAGTCGTAAAACAAATATTTAGAGTTATTGTTTGCGAAAGCAATTTCATTGAAATTCTTATAATGAATATTAATATAAAAATATTTGTTTTCGAGAGACAATCGATAAGAATTGAAAGAATATTAGTATTGATATAATTAAGGATTGAAAGCAGCACTCATTGCACTGATTGCACGCGTACTCCATATTCCTGTGATTCTGTCGCCGAAGCCATAGTTGAGAACTTTGGTTCCGTGAAAGAGTCCGAAATGTATTTCTCCCCTGAATTTGCCCGAATCGTCCTCTGAGCCACTCATCGACTCATTCGCACTGATAGTGGTGTTGAGGAATAGGATTCGGAGGGGTTTGGCGACAATCCACTTGTGTGTTGCCAGCGATGCAGTCAAAAAGGCCAGACATGCAGTGCAGACGAAAAATGTGAGAAAAGTGAACACTCTTTTCCGCTGTTCCATTGCATACAGCAATAGCACCTATGCTACCAGTGCCAGACGACCAGTACGACCTGTGCCACTTGATCGTGTCTGATATCACATTCAATTTTGCAGATTAACACTTAAGACATCACTTCTTATAACAGACTTATAACACAATTATCAGATTAAGAGAAGACAAGAGAACTAAACAAACGCTTTATTGTTAACAAAATATGTGTTGAATAGGAATAGTGTTTGCGTTCTGTTCTGTAGGCAAATGGATGGCATAGACATAGAAATAGTGGCATAACGTAAAGCCATGACATATAACGAAAAGCTAACTAATGGTTGGGTCGTGTCGTGCAATGCAATGCTTGACTGCTTCAGTGAAATCACCACTGAATGCAGAGGAGTAGAGGACTCATGCAATCTACCTGTTCCTGCAGTAGGACTTACCAAAAACACAATACCTGTTTCAGGCATTACCTCAATCTACCCAGTCTACAGTGCCTGTACAGTACAGGCATAAGTTACAGCCGCATAACCATAACTGAATACCCTATTTCTCAGCCCTATTCACAGTCCTATTCGCTCTTCAAGTTTGAATATGCAATGCATTCATTCAATCCTTATATAAATATAATATAACTTAAAATAATATTAAATATACTTTTGATTGCATTGAATACTTTGGTTAAGAATACAAAAGCACTGAAAACACGATAACAATAGATAATTGAGTTAAACAAAAACAAAAGTATGTTATCTTTTATTAATAAAAACTAATGAAAAAATCCATTTTCCGTTTTAAAAAACAATTTAATTTACATAAAAATGAATAATCGATAGAAATAATTAAAAATCCTAAACATTCTTATAGTGTATACAAAACTATTTTATAATACAATACAAATAAGTCGATTACGAAATAGACTTTGAGTTTCAAAAGAGTTTATAGTTTTTAAACTAAACTTTAAGTAATTGATCACAAATGCATTGGTTTAATACTTATGGGGAGTCGGGTCTGTGGACTGCTTTGAGGTGTCTGTGCATGTTGCCGCTCTGGGAGAAGGAGCGCTTGCATACGGGACAGGAGTAGGGCTTCTCTCCCGAATGGATTCGCTTGTGTTTCGTAAATGTGGAGAAATCGCCGAAACGGTCAAAACATTCGGTGCAGAAGAAAGGCTTTTCTCCGCTATGTATACGCAAATGTGTGGTCAGACTTGACCTCTGGACGAATGTCTTCATACATATGAAACATCTGTAACGACCGCTCCGTTTGCTTTCGTGGCGACGAAGATGTGCGCGATATCTGACGCTATTGAAGAACTGTTTGCCACACTCGGAGCACCTGTATGCCTTGAACGAAGCCATATAGCTCTCCCCAATATAAATCTCTTTGATAGGCCTTTTCTTGAGCGGCAGATGAGACCAATTGGTGAAGTGATGGCAATCATTGCTGTGATTGCTGTGCCCGCAGTCGGACGAGTCGGACAACCCATACATTTGTGACTAAATATTTTGGTTAACAATAACTGATAGACTTATGAAGTGAACGATGAGATCGATTGTCCAGAAGTGCTCTCAAAGATTCATCTTAAATATGAGTCCCAATCCAGAGGAAAGGCGGGTCCAATCCTATCTGCTCCAGTACTACTGACCACTATTTATCAAAGTATAGAAAAGGGGTAAAACTGATTAGAACTTAAGGGCTAAGTGTCTTATTGGCAGAACTTTTCAATTATAGGGTTATTGACACTGGCTATGGCTATGGCATAGGCTATGGCACTGGCTGTGACATTGGCTCTGTTAGCATGTGTTGGCTTATCATCATATGATTCTGATTAGAGGTTCTGTCCATTTAGTGATGACTTACTGAGTGAGTGACTCATGTCTTATTGGAAATCTATCCTAACCTGGATTCCAAACACAGCGCTCGCACAACAACACAACTTATCAGTTGATGTTTGAGCACAGATAGCATTTCTCACAAACAAATGCATAAACTTATAAACTTTATATAAACTCTTTGTCGATGTGAATCCCAATTAGACTCTTATCAATAATTACAGTTAGTCTTCAATACAGTTCTAATTATAAGTTAAGTTAAGTTAGTTCTCCCGAACAGTATATACATTAAATATCATTCTAACCGGGGTCACACTTTTTCGGAATACACTAATTAAATGCTCTATTTCTAGAATTTGCAGACTTTTATAAATTGAAATCAATTAACGATTGAAAGCAAAACTTTTATTAACTAGTCTTAGGTTTCGAGGAATTATGCTTTGAGTCTATATTTTCCAAATTTTCTCATTTAGTTGTAAAAAGAGTAAAAAGAGAAAGCAGTCAGAAGTGCATTACGTTTGGCCCAAACCGTACACTTTTAATGGTACAAATCGGATTGTGCACGTGCTCATCCAGGGGCTCTACTTGGCCAGTGCACTGCAAACTGTGCTTACGTGCTATGAAATTAGAGAAAACATTATAACAATTGTAAGCATTCATATCAATAGCATTTCATAGCTTGTAATTGATTCATACGATAAGAGAGCACTCGCTTGTGGGGACATTCACTCCCAAACGGGCTTTCATGCGATGCCGTCTTCACTATACGCCTGATTTACAATCAATCAAATCAACAAATGATTTGAGATTTATATCAATAAAAAGCTTTTATTTTTATTTTTATTCACTCTATTTGTATAAAATTTAAATTTGTGACACACGTTGCGGCTATAGGCTGTGCTCTGGTATATGTTGAGGAGAAGTGGAGGCAAAGGACTAGGAGTAGAGTTAACCCTTCATTACATGTTAAAAAAGAAGTTCTTATTAACTCTTTTATTTGAATATTGGATTCATTTCATTAAACCGCAAAAGCATTCAATTCTAATGATTCAATTCAAGCATTTTATTTGATATCAATCATAGAAATGAAGATTTAATTAAAATATTTGGAATCCAACAGAAGATATTGGAAAGAGAGCTAAAGAGAGCTAAAGATAGCAATACTTAAAATATGAGTTTCCAATGAACTGATAATTAGCTGTGATATTGAACAGTCCAGTCGTCTCTATCTTTGATATCATATTACAGAATACAGAATACATACTGAACTGAACTGAACACAACTGACTGTAAGGGAAATGCTTTTGAGTCCAATTCGTAACTGTAGCCAATACAGCAATACAGTGACTGTACTGTACGGTACTCTACTTAACAGTATATATATACAGTATATCGAGTACTTTGTCTGTGTTGACCAAAACTGTGACAAATTGGTCGGTAATCGTCTACAGAAGAGACCAGAACACCTGCTGTGCTGCGGAAACCCTCTCTTCCAATGCTTGTCCGACTCTTTTAACATTAAGTGAAACACTTTTCAGTTTCCAAATACTGATCGTTTGCAAAGAGCAATCATTTCGCGTCTTATAAAACTTAATTGTCTTTATTTCGGTTCATATTATAGATAATTAATGAAAATTATAGATATTTTTTGAATTCATTCGTAGAATCAATGAAAGCTTTGATATATATTTTGAAACCTTAGAGAAGAAAGCTTTGCTTTCCTATGAAAACGAAGCCTTAATACTGATGTAAAAAAGTTCGGACACAAAGTGAAGCCTATATTGTCGATCGAATCGATTCTTCTCAGAGCCAATCAAACTAAGAGGATGTGACACAACAAGAAGCGAGCGATTCGTCGGCTATTGATGTGCGACTGCGATCATCGAATCGATTCTCTATTCAAATGCGAATAAAGTGCAGAAAAATAGGTTTTCACCCAAAAAGTTATACTTAATTATTGCGAAGCCATAGATAATGGAAACATAAGTTCTTCGTTTGGACAACAAGTGTGTGTTTGCAGTAATGAAACCGATCCGGAGCTATGATATTCAAGTTTTATATAATATGTTTGAATCAATGTTTTGGACCTCTATTTGTATATAACTATTATTTATAACAAATACTTGAAATGCTTCACAAAATTTCTTGCAATAAAATAATAAAAATTTTATTCAATAAATTCTAGAATAAAAATATGTTTTCAGTCATAAGATTTCATTATTTAATATAAGATGACTATAAACTGAGAAATGGATAACAATTTTTACATTTCATGCAATCATTTGCCATCGTTTCAGAGCTTTGAGTCTCAAAACTCTGATGAAATCGCAAAACCATTTCAGAGACAGTTTGATAGTCAGACTGCAAGCTATTCAACAGAGTGTTCGACAGAGTGTTCGACTTCTACTCAATTAGCATATTCTGGTGAGACCTGTAATGCGACCAATGAGTCCCAAATTATGGATTTGGACCCAATCACCACTTTATTTGGCTGTAGTTCTCCAAACTGTAAGTAAGTAACACTTTTATCCACTCGTTCTGTACATACTGTGCACCTCATAGGCGGCATCCATTCATATCTGGGCTGTATGGGTGGTCAGTCAGCTTTGCCTTTACTTAACTCTATTAATTTGTGTTCTAAAGAATTAACGCATTGACCCCTTTGTACTTTTGTCTCCCATTCCACAGCAGATCTGAACTCTATAATAAAGTAAATGATATGAAAACAGACAGACTTTGTCCGGTGTCGTCATCTGAAACACCGGAGCCAACGGTCTTCTCCTCTCCAAAGCATTACTATAATAGCGGTCCCAACATAGCATACAATGGACCACAGATCCAGAATCCAGGCTATCAGACGTCCAGTGCCTGTTATATACCCCAATCCTCGTCTCCGACTTATTTTTATGGCACCAGTGCTTACTCTAACTCTTTACCTCATTCTCCGCCACAGCCATCACCGGCTGCTTATGTGATACATCCGCCGCAAATCCAAATGACTGCCAGCAGTGCTTGTCCTCAGTCAGGCCAATCAGGTCACAGTCCTTACTCATCTCAATCAGTAGTGCCGGAACACCTGCACAATGCGACTCATATGCCGACCGCATCCATGTCTGTCAATCTGTCTATGAATATGACAATGGGTTTCACCAACAATGAGGCCCAGCAACAGATCCAATGGAGTGCACCCGTCTCTAATTATCAGCCCAATTACCCTAACCAGTCTCCAAACACTCCAGTGCCATACCACCACATGCACCAGCCATCATATATGTCTCCCTCTCCCACTTCCTATACCTTCACCGCAGAGTTTAGGCCGACTGGAGAGCACATGACTTCAGGTCAGCCCCCAATTGAAAAAGATTTGGAAGTTTGCGGTATTAAAAGTGCTCACCAGTCGAGTCACTCGAATGCGAAGAACCCAATAGATCCCTATCACTGCCATCTTCTCCATCACTGCAAAGTCAGTAAAACGCATCGCAATAGCAATCATACGACAGGTCAGGCCTCCCACTCCATTCCTAATCGTGAAACAACTGATAAGAATGTAAGCAATTTGTGTTCAACTAATTTATGTCGCATTTGCGGTAAGACCTACGCCCGGCCCTCCACTCTCAAGACTCATTTGCGCACCCATTCCGGCGAAAAGCCCTATAGGTATGGATGGCTTAAGTGCTATGAATTGATTTGTTTTAGAAATAGCTATAATTGAGAACTGTTTGCACCCATTCGTCAACAGATGCAACACATGTAACAAATCCTTCTCTCAGGCGGCGAATCTGACGGCACATATCAGAACCCATTCCGGAGAGAAGCCATTCCGGTGTCCGGTTTGTGAACGACGGTTCTCTCAGTCGTCTTCTGTTACGACACATATGCGAACTCATTCAGGAGAGAGACCCTACCGGTGCTGTATGTGTAAGAAAGCATTTTCGGACAGCTCTACGCTTACCAAACATTTACGCATACATTCTGGAGAGAAGCCCTACCAGTGCCAGCTTTGTCTCCTCAGGTTCTCGCAGTCGGGAAATCTGAACCGACACATGAGAATACATACTTAATTCAGATTTCATTCAAATCTAATATAAATTCATATTCAATAAGAAATGCTTTGTATTTGACATATATTAACATTAATTGTGTTTTTAATAGTTGTTTAAAAATATTTATTTATATAAATGTCTTATTTTTTTCGTACAATTTGTTTGTGACAATCCATTCATTCATTAGTTTTCATCCAATTTCATGGCCAAGGAGTTACAGCTGAGTACTAATTAAAGTTGGTTTGTATTGAAGGCAACTGTGCAACAAATCTGGTGCTCACTTATAGTTAGCATTTGTTTATCTCGGATCATTTCTAATAAGCAGAGTCTATAAAACGGCTCCACCTGCCCTACATAGCAGACTGGCGCCAATAGAATGGAAAAAGGGGTCTTAAATATGTTGTTTGTAATTATAGACTTTGAGACAAAGTTTGAACTCATGTGAACACAACACTAACTCAAAAGCCACAGTTTAAGTATGCGGTTTGTATGGAAAGTTCCAAGTTCACACAGTGCTGAGTTGTGTTCTAAAGTTAACCTGCTAACTATTGAGTTGATTTATTAACTCCCTACTTTGTTTGTTATAAGTACACCAGTCTGCTATATAGGGCTAGGAGGAGCCGTTTTACAGGCTCTGCTAATAAGTCTTTGATTAGAATAAACTTTATTCGCAAATATCAACGAAAGACATATTCAGTAAAAGTTAGTTTCATTCAAATAATTAGCTTTCAATAAAACTTAAAGTCCCTCAAAGTGTACAGGGTCAATCAATGGCCAATTTTGTACTGTACTTGCATACAAGTGCATTGTTAACCATTTATTGCGAAAACTTAAATCAGTTCCGCAACGGGTTCTGTAATTTTGATGTTATTCAGCGTTGAGTTCGGTTTGCAGACCAGTATCTGATCAATAGGTACTCATCTGTTCAACCGATAGCTTTGCAATGAAATCATAAAAATAAAAAGTCATTCAATTAATTATATATTTGGATCGTTTGGAAGAAAGCATTGAAATTAAAAATAAATTTTAATTCAATGGAATTTTGAACCAATTTATTGACAGAAATGAATGAATCGATTATTAAAACAGAATGAACTGATTGTATGACTGAATTAACTGAAACTATAATTTTCGGGAAATAACGCAAAATGTCATTGACATCGCTTCCATCCCTTACAAAAATTTTCGAAATTTGATGAAAAATAGCTGAAAATAAAGAGATTTGATGCCTATTCTCAGATTCATACTCTGAATATTTTAAAAGTATTCCGCAGTTAATAGTGATTTTATACCGATTTGCAACTCTAGAGACTGTTGAAAGTGGACATAATGGTCAGTCAGTCTTGTTTTAGTATTAATATAATAGTCAAAAGAAAGTCAGAAATCTAAAGACAACACAATTGCAAATTAGAAGCTGAATGGCAACAATTAAATTGTAGCTTGGTCCTTCAACAATGTAGGCATCTTTGAAAACATATTGACTGTACATTCAAACGGAAAAATTAAAACAAACTGTAATTACATATAAAAGAAAATAATGGAAAAGAAAAAGACACCGAAAGAAACGGATCCGAAAAAGCAGAAGAAGTCACCGATGAATCCGACGGATATAAATCGAAATCCTTTAAGCCCTAAGACTCCAAAAAGCCCTAAACCACCGAAAAGTCCAATGAAAGTACTGGCAGAGAGTGCTTATGGAAACGTATTTCCGGTGGCTTTCGGGGGCAGTAATTATAACACAGCCACCAAATGGACGGACGGGAAGGACTCGTTTAAGGGAACACTTACGCCACAGATCAAGAAAATCAATGCAGTAATTGAGCCCAAGGGCTATAAACTGGTTAAAGAGATCGGTTCCGGAAATTATGCGAACGTGTATTCAGTGGTGAAGAGGAATAAAACGGTTGCTCTCAAAGTGATTGATCTGAAGAAGGCTTCGAATAACTATCGCTTGAAATTCCTGCCGCGAGAGCTCAAAGTGATGTCTCGGGTCAGACACCCGAACATTGTATCCATTTATGAGATCCTTCAGTCGCCAAACGCTATCTACGTCTTCATGGAGTTCGCACCGAACGGAACAGTGTCTGAATACCTGCGCAAAAAGGGTGCCATCGCTGAGAACAAGTGTAAACCAATGTTTAAATGCATTTTAGAAGCCATTCATTACATGCATTCGTGCGGTATATCTCATAGAGACATAAAAGTCGAGAATATAATACTCGACCACAAAATGTCACCAAAAATGACAGATTTTAGTTATTCCAAGTGTGAAGACCTGAGGACTGGTAGCAAACGTGATCTGAGCCGAACATTTTGCGGTAGTCTTCCATTTCTTTCGCCAGAAATTCTTCAACAGTTATCATACGACCCATTCATAGCTGATGTCTGGAGTTTAGGCATAACTCTATATATCATGCTTTGCGATGCTTTGCCCTTCAGTTTCAAGAATCTGAATGTTATGCTCGAAAACCAATTGAACAGAAAATGGAAATTTCATAAAAGGGTTGAATCGACTCTTTCTGATTCAGTCAAGCAGTTCGTAGGCCTGATGTTAGAGCCAGACGTCACCAAAAGGAAAACTACAACTTCTCTGTTACTGCACCCATGGATCAAATAGCCTATAAATTACTGATAAATATCTGAAACTATTTTTTGTCAATTTATTCAACAAATTAAAGAATGTATTAATAATTGAAAACTAATTGATATTATTTATTGACTGAAGCTTTCACTAGAAATATACAAATTCAAAATCAAATTAGACCAGCTCACTTTAAATAAGATAAATACTGTATAAATACTGTAAGAATAGACCCAGTTCTAATTCCTGTTAAATATTATATGAATCAGAATATGTTTGTAAGGAATTGAAACTCAATTTTAGACTTAATTATAAACAACAATACAAAACAAATTCTGGCCATTTGTGTTGGGCCGGCTCTCCTCTGGATTCATCCACATACGAGTTTGAATATGAAACAATCCTGATGCTATCGATTCTATGCACTTGAAACCATTAAGAATCTGTTTAACCGAATCAATCGCTTACTAAATACTAAATTAACTTAATTTTTGAGTCAATTAAACAAATTCTTATAATTCTAACCCATTTTAACCCTATTTGTTGATCTCTTTCCTCACTCATGCGTACAATACTATTACAAAATATTGAGTCTTAAAGAAAAATATAATACAACTGAATAAGACTTGGATTATATAAGAGAGTGGATCTGAACTGTGAGAATAGGAAGGATAGACACTATCAGACAGAGTAAGGAAAGGATTAACTTCTGTATACTCTGTACAGAGTCTGTAGACTGTTCTGTAGGAGAAGTGTTGAAACATTGAGAACAGAATATTTGGTTTGAATACGAGATGTCGTAAGCAATCGATAAACAAACGAAACCAATGTTTACAATGAGATCGTATGAGCAGTGAATCGATTGTCTGAACGCAAAGTTTGACCCAATTCTGCAATTCTGGTCCAAAGCTTTCCATTCATTTCTATACACTTTTCATAACATTTTATTTAATTTTAATTGACTTTACTTTACGTTCAGTTTGTCTTCACTTTTATTATCATTTTATTATTCATTTATTTATTGATTAGAAAAACAGTTTTTCTATTAATTTATTGTTTATTTAAGTAATTATTAATTCATATAAATGTGAATCAAATCCAATTATGAAACGAGTCGTCATTTTTCGTAACGGAACTCAAGTCGACGGCAAAGTATGCATACCTGTGCTCTCCAGTCCTCTCCAGTGCCCTCCTGGCCCGGACTGCACCCATTCATCACTCTGTTTGGTCTGACTCTCACTTAATATTGTTTTTGTTGCGTCTGATCCATACGTTTAGGTCTTCTTAGTCACCCATTCCTTGGAAGAGCTGTTAATGAGTTCTTCGCAGAAGTTTGGCATTCAATCCAAAAGACTGTTCACTAAAGAGGGCGGAGAAGTGGATGACATAAAACTGATCAGAGATGACGACATCCTCTATGTCTCGGATGGACAGGCATTCATGCCCTCCACCGATGAGTCCGACAAAGATATTCAAAAGTATTTAAACATTACTTGAATTCAAACAAACATTAATTGAAATACCGGTCAATCGATTGGTTGTCCGACTCTTCAGGATCTCATCGAACAGTCATTTATCCAACGAATGGATTCTTCTAAACATCGGCGGAAAGACCTTCTCGACCACCAGAAGCACATTAGTGGCCAAAGAGCCGAACTCGATGCTGGCCCGCATGTTCGCCCTCGAGAACGACAACTCAATGATCCTCCCGTCCCCTAAGGACAAGAGCGGAGCCTTTCTTATCGATAGGAGTCCTGAATATTTCGAACCCATTCTCGGGTTCCTAAGACACGGACAGTTGATTGTGGACAGGAATGTCAATCCGCAGGGAGTGCTCGAAGAGGCCAAGTTCTATGGCATCACTTCTCTTATACCAGAGTTGGAGGCAATGATCATCGAAGAGATCCCGGACTCGACAACAGCGCCGCTCACGCGAAGGGATGTCATCAACGCTATAGTGAAGACGTCGACCACATCTGAGCTCCGATTCCAAGGCGTGAACTTAGCCGGCGCTGACTTATCACGACTCGACTTGAGTTACATTAACTTCAAATACGCTAATCTCAAAGGCGTTCGACTACAGGTGCGCTTCCACTCGGAATCCATTTGATTAGCCTTAGACCAGATTTTAATCACCATTTGTTTTGTTATCAAAAAGGGAGCGAATCTAAGCTACTGTTGCTTAGAACGGGCAGATCTCTCGTCCAGCAACATAGAAGGGGCGACACTGTTCGGGTGCAAAATGGTTTGCGCTAACCTCGAGAATTGTAATCTTAGGGGTAAGTCATCTGTTCTCAGTCGAAGTGAACAACAATTGCTATAACCTATGAAATGGTCTGATGTTAGGAACCAATATGGAGGAACCGCACGCCAATAGGACTAACATGGAAGGGGTCAATCTTAAGGGCGCTAACTTAGAGGGCAGTCAAATGGCTGGCGTTAACCTCAGGTACTTGTTCTCACATACCGTACAGTATATTGCAATCAATCAATAATTAACGCAATTATTGTTCAAACGACTGAAGGGTTGCGACACTAAAGAACGCAAATCTGCAAAACTGTGATCTTAGAGGGGCTGTGTTGGCCGGCGCCGACCTGGGTATGTACCCATTGGGTTACTTTGCTATTGAAATACTCTAATACTATATTATATTCCAATTATGACTACCATATGAATAGAAAACTGTGATCTATCGGGTTCTGACTTACATGAGGCCAATCTGAGAGGCGCTAACCTGAAGGGCGCGGCATTCGAGCTAATGCTGACGCCATTGCATATGTCTTATGTCGCCAATTGATTTGCCGATAATTAGTATTAATAATAAACTAATAGCACATAAATTAATAATAAATTAAATGCAATTTTATTGAACCCGAGTTATGAATGAATAGAGCAATAAATGCTCTGTTTTTCTGTTGCTTTCTATGCACTTGACTTCAGTGTAATTGATCTCCGGTTAGAATCGGTTGAATCGATTATCTTATCATTTATTGTTCATATCTATTGATCGTACGATTGACTCGATATTTGATTGTTTCAGTGCATCCAAACCTGATGTCAACCCTTAATATATTTCCAAATATCTTATTGAATATAAATCTGTAGAGAAGTCATCAAAAATTCATAATTCAATCGATTCGTACAATAATTCAGTTTCGGTCGAATCAGAGCGTCTGAGCCTTTCAGTCATAAGAGTTCCTAAAGTTTGGATAGATTTCAATAAATTATAAGCTTTTTCTCTCTATTTGTTTGAATATATTTTCCATTTCAACAATAATTATCTAAATTATTGAGGATTTAAGCAATGAATACAACATTTGTTTTCATTGACTCGCGATTTGACACACTTTTTGATAAAAGGATTTTCTCTTCTTTTTTAACAAAAACAAAACAAAATGTTTTAATGTTTTTTCTATCCATTTATTATTAATTAATGAGAAAAACAAGTTTTGTTTTAATATCTTTCGAATTATCCGAAATCTGAATCCAAAATAAATGACTGAAGACTTTGAAATCAAAAGTATATTAAGAAATGTTTAACTTTTTTATATAAAATATTCCGAATCTCTATTAAAATTGCAATAATTATAAAAATATATATAATTAACGATTATTTGATTGATTCAAATGTGAAAATTGTTTGAATTAGTCTATGAAAAGAGTCTTTCTTTGACCCAAATATGTCTTCATTCGACGCAATCGATTGGATTGAGCTTTGATTTGACTTCCCTTTTGATTCTGAGCTTTGATTCAATTGATCAGAGCTCAAATATACGACTAAAGGCTCCTGGATATTCTCAATAGTTTATATATTGATATAATGAACTTATCTATAGTGAACTACAGATGTTTATCCGAATAAGTATTTATAATTCATTTCAATTGTATTTTTATTTCTTATAAATTTTATTTACACTTAAATTCTTAATTATTTATACGTTTGTCTCACTTCTGATGTAACGATATATAAGTTCTTATTTGATAATTGATAGACAAATATCAAAAAATATAACTATTTATAAGTGTTTTTCAGACGAAGTATTGATTTTATGTAAACCTATATATTATTTAATGTAAAGACTTTAATACGAATTTATGTAATTCTCTGATAAGAAGTGCAATCAATCTATCCTTTGTAGTGATCTTACCATTTATTAAACCATTTTCTAATTCTCAATCTTTTGCTTATTTTTCAGATTATTTTTTTATTTTCTGTTTTGACTTCAGTTTTTTGTTTGAGTGCTTTTTATAGTTATTTTCAGATTATGTGAGAAAATAAAACACTTCTGGATAAACATTGCATAGAATTTGGTTCAAATAGAGATCTTCTGAATAAACAGAAAATCTGTGCCAAAAGACAAGTGAAAATTGATTTTATTTGCTTTAAGACTAACTCAAACACAAATTCAATCAAAATTGAGAGGAAATTAAATATTAATTCTAAACAAAAATATTCGTAACAAAAGTGAACAAACAATCGATTATTCGGTTTTCGGATACATTTATCACATATTTAAGGCATCAAATCGTTTACTATTCATAATATTATTATTTGATTTTAATTGACAGCAAATATATATTGAATTTTAAATATGAAAGCATTAAATGGAAAATACTTTTAATGCAATTCTGTTCAGTCGAATAAATCAGATTTATATGATTTCTTATACAAGTTTTGTTTGACTTTATGCTAATAAATCTTTTTGTATAACAAATTACACAATATTTAGACTAAAGGTCTGAAAGAATGTCTGAATAATTGATTTGAAGTACAGTATAGTTAACAACAATTATCTCTTCATCTGTTGATGAAAGACCGATAAGATGTGAAATCAATATCAATGTCAAGGTTTGGATATGAGTTCATAATTCTGTTCTTGAGTTTAATGCTCTATATTTGACTCCGAATAGAATGCATTTGAATATTTGAATATAAATGAGCACAGGTAAGTTACTGCTTGTATGGCTATTAACTAATTGTCCAGATTTTAAATTCAAATAATTGAGGTTCAGATCAAACCCCAACCCATTGTCTCTTAAAATATTTGAATGCTTTCCAATTGAAATGAAAATTATTTTGTTTTTGTAGCACAGGTCAGAAGAAGAACAACTGTTAAATAATACCTGCGTCACCCCATTAGCTAACAAAGTAGTCTAAACTAAATCCATGATTGGTAAGTGTGCATTGGATTGAATACGAAATATTGAGTCAAATTAAAGACGAAAATTATGTTTCAAACAACGAATTTAGAATTGCAGCCATATATGAGTGGGGCTGTGATCAACTAGTCTGACCAGTGACCACATCCCGTCCATATCCGGTTGATTCTAGATTTGCTAGGATTTGTCATTCAATCCATATATAGATTAGAAATCATTTATTGATTAAAATATTGTTTAATATGAATAACGAATATTTACAGTATTTTAAACTGAATTCAAATCAAAACTGATTTTTAAACAAATTCACTAAAAAAATATTTTAGTTTATTATATTAATTGCTAGCGCTCTGAGTCCTACGCTCTAGTATTTGGTTGACAGCATCGGCCAAATTGTTGACTATAGCATCCGGTCTAACAGTCGGATGCGTTTCATCGGTCGGTCTATACTTTCCGGTTCGCACCAGTAGTCCTCTCATGCCTTCAATTAAATATTATTTGGTTTAAAAAAGTGTTGAATAAAATGATATGAAATACCATTGGTTTGAGCGCCGCCGACATCGTTGTTGATATCATCGCCAATCATAACCACGTCTTCGGCTTTCAGTTTCATCGAATCCATGGCAGCGCCGAAGTATTCTTTGGATGGCTTTCCCATAATAACAGCCTTTGTGTCACAGGCGTACTCGAGTGCGGCCGTATAGGCGCCCAAATCCAATACCAATTCATTCCCTTCTTTATAGTATTTACTGAACAATCAATTGATTTATAAACAGTTATTGATTTTAATGCTGTGAACAGAATGTCAAATCTATACCCCTTTCCCATTGAGATCAGAAGTGGATTCTCTAACGACAAGAGTAATTGAAATGCTTTATTCATAGCCTCATAAGTGAAATGCTCGGCCGCATCGCCAACCACTACACAGTTCGGGTCTTTCAGTTCGATGTCATTAAATTCGGGCAATTGTTCTGTTGTTCAGTAAAATCAGCATTAATTGAATATTGAATGGATATTATCAATACCCGGGTATATCAATAAATAAGGCCTCAGATTTTGTCTGATCAGCATTTGTCTGACTGCCGGCGCCGGAGCGAAAACATCTGCTTTTTCTAAATCAAAGCCAAAACCTTTGAGTTTAGAAACGAGTGATTCAGTGGTTCTTTGCGTCTCATTAGTACAGAAACGGAATGGAATGCCAGCCCTTCGAAGCCTAGGAGGGGATCAGAAAAGATTCAAATATCTTAACTCAGGTATAAATCGGTTGATTCAGAGGTAAAGTTACAAAAGATTTATTTATTGACACAATTAGTGCAGATATTCTATAGAGAGTCAGAAAAATTGGTTCAAATAATTGTGTCTTTGATTAAAATTGATTATTAATTATAAATAATTTATAGTTTACTAAAAATTAATTAAAATTAAAAGAATCCAGACTATTGACAAGCCAGTGCCCTGGCTCATCCCTTATCAAAAAACATAAATGAGACTAATCTGCGAACAAATCTAATTTCAATTTATTTTAATCGACAAATAATTTAATTATAAATTAGTATTAATTGAATAAACCTTTTAATTGCGTCAACACTTCCATCGATAGCCTTATCATAACCGCTAAAAGAAATAGAAAAAAATATTAATGAAAAATAACAATAAATTGCATTAACGTAAGAAAAAATTCAAATAAAATTAGATTTTTGTGAAAAATAAGTTAAAAATTCTATAAATTGTGTCAAAATTTTTTGACTCAAAATTCAAAAATTTGTCGATAAACTAGATTTAGATAATAATTGTAATTAAGGTTAGTCTAAATTACCTTTCGTACAGAACTCCAGTTATGTCTAATAGTAATCCTTTGACTTCACTTTCTAACCATTTTTTGTTCATTATTTTCTTTAACAAAATATTTATTTATTTTCTTTAATTTATTTATTTAAACAAATAATTTATCAATTTTAACAATATAGTAGGTAGTGTCAAATGATCTTGCTAAATGTTTACTACTGTACAACTGGCTTATTATAGTGGGAAACAGCAATAAAATTCAGGAATGGATTCATTTGAATATTTAATTAGCAATAAATTATTTGATGACTGATTTGAATGAATACTGGATTTGATATTTGTTTTTAAAACATTTAATTTATGAAAAGTCTTTCAAATTATGACATCTGGTCTGATACCATACTAAACGTGAATATCATTTGAATGATTGCACAGAAATTCTTCATTCAATTCATTCAAAGTTATATTGAAATCCAATATACAGTTCAGTCATTGTATACTCAATCTTATGTAAGCGCATGTCTTAGTCCTTGGATTATATAATAGCATATAATATGGTTATCATTATTAGCGGTAATTTTGGTTTCAAATACTATTCTTATGAATACAAAGTATGAATCGATAATTAATTCCGACTGAGATTTAGTCCATAATTATACCTATTGTCAGACTCTTAATATAAATCAAAATATTAATAATTAGTTTTATTTGAACTTCTCTTAGAAATTAATTCTATTGTTGTTTGGCTTCAAATAATTAATTCTTATTTAGTATAATATTTTTGGCTTAACTTTTGTATCGCATACATAAATGTGTTTTTATTTAGTCTAATAAGTTGTTAAACTCTACTCTATATATAAATTGAGTCTATTTTAAACCAATTGTATTTATTGATTGAAATTTATGCCAATTATAAAAATCAATTAATTATAAGAGTTATTACTATATAATTAAGACATAGAAAGCGAAAGTTTGAAATATTTGTAACCAAATAATTAAACCTAAAAATTATATTCAATTAAAATTGTCTTTACTTTCTTGTTGTGTTTAAAAATTATTTTATATCAATAGTTAACTTCAGAAGCACTTCATCCGTGTCTTAATTTTCATTCTTTACTTTGGTTTCTCATAAACTCTTAAAAATAAAGTTTCCTTAAATTGTTTGAAAATTAGAATAATTTAATTTGTTTTGAATACAAAAACATTGTTAAACAATAGAAATGAGTTCAGCGCGTATTTATGACACATCAATAGATGCCTAGAATCTGATTCTCACAAATAACTTGTTATTAAGAATATTAAATCTGAGCACTAATACAAGTTTGTGTTTAATGTCTGTTCATAAGTAGCTTTTTTCTGTTTTTTCAGCCTCTGAGACATTTTCTGTTTTAATCCATGTGTTCGTATGAAATATCGATAATTTTCTAAAATTGTATTAATATTTATGTCACTTCGTTATCACTATTAATGAATTCTGTGTGTCAACTAAAAACTAGGGGTTAAATAATTGTGCCCTCCCAGTGGCATGCTATACTGCATAAAATTTTCTCCCTTCTTGGCGACAAACCAGAGTATATGTATTGTTTTGACGGCACTCTCGACTCGCTCTGCTATCGAGCTTTAGAGCGCATGCATTGACTTTGAGTAGGCAGTGGGAGAGACAGTATGGCATAGATAGCTCGATAGCAGAGCGAGTCGAGAGTGCAGTCAAAACAATACATCTACTCTGGTCTGTCACCAAGAAGAGATAAAAATTAATGCAGTATTTCTTGTGTGCTATGCAATGGGCAGCTTATGGGGCGATATGTAAATTACGGAGTCGAGGGACTGTGCTAGGCCAATTTTAAGCGGAATGGGTGATGAGCCTGGAAAACAATCCCATATTGCCGCGCATGCGTGTCTGATGTCATCATAACAAACAAACAGGGAGTTAACACATCAATTCACTAGTTAGCAAGTTAACTTTCGAACAAAGTTCAAGTATAAGGTTTCGAATGGAAAGTTCCAAGTTCAAACAGTGATTTTCATCAAATAAAATATGATATTTTTACTGCATTTGAAAGTTTACTGCTAACTATATAATTGATTCTTTAAATCCTCTTTGTTTATTATGATGACACCAGACTTATATACACGGGAAGGCGGAATGATTTTCCAGGCTCCGCTTATTAATAATTATCTATACTAGCATAAATCGACTCATTATTGCACAAGTTTATTTTCATATTGATACGGAGTTAAGAGTTATCAGTGTTTTGGTTACACTATTCTTATAATTAATTTTCTTCCATGTTTTTAGTGTCTAGAACATGTAGAAAATCCATGCTGGGTCGAATGTTACCATGAGACAAAAAGTTAGTTAATAGAAAAATTTGAGCTTATTTTGATTTAATTATGTTGATCAAATTTACAGATAAACGTGACAAATGCACAGATATATCGGTGAAGTCTGAAAATAAATTTCGTTTAGTAGGACAAGTGTGCGGACCTGGTTATGTATGAAAATATACTGGATTGAATCAAATTGTTGTAATAACCTTGATATTTATTAGGAATGTGATATGGATGGATGCTGTAATTTGAAAGAGGAACCAGCAACACCTTCCACTAAACCAACAGACCCTCCGACTAAACCAACTGACCCTCCGACTAAACCAACAGATCCTCCCACTAAACCAACAGATCCTCCCACTAAACCAACAGACCCTCCCACTAAACCAACAGATCCTCCCACTAAACCAACAGATCCTCCCACTAAACCAACAGACCCTCCCACTAAACCAACAGA
>JAQIWA010000302.1:0-37287 GCA_034693305.1 Eueremaeus valkanovi | reverse complement strand
TTTCCTGTTTTTATTCAATGTGCTTGTGTTTGCATTGAGTTTGCGTTGAATTGAGTGGTATTTAAGGGGGTTACACTTTGGCAAATCTATAACACATATTTCTAAGGAAAGTGGAAATAAAAACAACAAATGAAAGTCTATGCATAATAAGGTACTGAATGAAGTAGGAAAGTAGGCGTGGTCTGGTGACCACTGATATATAGTAATACCAGAAAAGTGAATGAATTTGTTGATGTGTGACGACTGAGTGATTCAAACATTTTCATTGTAATCCTATCTAAACATTTGTATTGAATAGTAAGCTATAGTCAGGTAACGAGACTACTGTTTGACACGTTTGGCATTTCATACTTCAATGAATAAGATATCGATAAACAGATAATATTTGCCTTAATATTAAGTTTTCATAATTACTGTATTATATTATCAAATCCTTTCAGTTTTTTCTGCGCAATTCATTCCACATATTCTGGGTCTTTAACAAATGTCAGACTGGTTTAACCGTATTCAATCAGAGTTAGGAAAATGATGTATTAATAACTGTGCCAAAGAAAGTGTTCAAAATGGTCCAGCCTAGTCTAAACCCACTAGGCTAAACCCTGTGCCAAAAATCAACCAGCTAATCACACCAAAGTTTTAATTAGATTAAACAATTGGACAGAATCGGTCAAGGGGGAGGGGGGAGGGGGTTCTCCAGATATAATAATTGTAAAATCCAAAAAGTGCCCTTGCAGGACTGGTACGGATGGGTACTACGGACTGCTAGTGAAATATTTGAAAATATTTTGAGTTAGGGTGAAATCATTTTCGATTATTGACCAAATTTCGGATAACCTGTTGAACTTTGTAAACCCTACCCGTTCTCTGCTATAATAGCCAAGGAAGTTCAAAATCACCCAGTTCACAAATTCTTGATAGTTTTCCACAAAAATAATATTTTCATTGAATTAGCTGTCGTTGGCTTTAGACTAACACTTGTAATGCTAACAGAGTTATCAAGACTGGAATTATGAATAATAGAGATCCGGATCAATGAAAATAAAAATTCTATTCATAATTAACAAAGATTTCAATAATTTATTTCTATTTAATCCGATTCGTCTCTAAACCGACAAAATATATAATTATTGGAAACAATTTGAAAAAGTGTTTAAACGCTTAATATTGAGAATATTCGGCAAATTATATGTTTTATTAAAACTTTTGAAAAACTTGTTTAAAAATACATTTAATTCTCTATAAACTACTACAAGTGCTGGACTGCGAGGAATGGAATCCAGTCTTTAATAGGTGTGTCGTATAGAGTGAATCCGTTGTCGTAACTAATTGTGGATCAAATGAACTGTTGTTCGCATCAAAAGTAATGATTAAAACAAATGATTGCTTTAGTAATGAAAATCAATGAATATTCAGAGCAAACCTGAAGTCCGGTCCGCAAGCGATGACCAGATCATCGATCGAATGATTCGATGCCGACATTCAGACATTGAGTATTGAATGAAAATAAATATTATTTGAATTCTATTCGAAATATCATTGAATATAGAAATCGAAATAAATGGATGAATCGGATGAACAGAACGACTGACCAATCAATGTATGAATTCATTTGAATGAATGTCTAATCGATTCGAATAGAAATCAATTGTTATTCAAATCAAATAAAAGAAGTCTTTGTTTCCAAAGTTGACTCCAATTTGAGTCCAAAAACAATTGAAAATCGAAATAATTATTCGGAAGTAATGTCTGAAAGAATGGAATTAAAGATTGGATTCAAAGCCAAAGCGAATGAATAGAAAAAATGGTTTATTTGTCGATTGAATAATGAAATCTAAATCACATTAAACTTATGATAGTTTCAAAAGTGTTCACAAAATTCAATGAATTTAAAGACAAAATAATTAAATTAAGAAAACAATTGAATAATCAATGATTAGATTTAAGCAGAGAATGAAAACAACGGAAAAACTCTACAAATAATTCATATATCAATTGAACGATGAATTCGTCGGTTTGGAGCTCAAGAGCGACAGCACTGACAGGACATGATTACAATCAATCGAATGGCACCCAAAGGAATGCCGTTCAGTAGATATTGACTTCGATGGGTCGGTTGTCAATACGAATACCGTTCATGAGGTCAACGGCTCTCTGAGCGTCTCTGTCGGACCTGAAGCGGACGACAGCCATGCCGTGCGCCTTCATCTCTGCGAACCTAACCTCCCCGATCTCATTGAACCGGTCCCTCAGGTTCTGCCAACTGAAGTTCTGGGGCAGGTTTCGAACAATAATGGTGTCGGAAATGGCTGTTTGTGTCTGGGGTTGGCTTTGGAGGCGAACCCTATCGTCGCGAAACTCGCGCTCATAAGTGCTGTAAACACTGAGATTGCCGTTATTGGGATTATTCATACCAGTGCTGTGCGGGTTGTGCACATTGTGAGGGTTGTGCGCCATTACGTTCGACATCTGCAAACCCGTTACCCCCGACAGAGACTGAGAGCCGACATTGGAAAGGGAGGCCAACACGTTCTGAGCCGTATTAGCGAATGAATTCAAACCAGAACTGAGACCAGGATTTGAAGCGTTCAGATTGGAAAGTGTCGAACCCGTGGATTGCCCTAACCCTGAAAGGGAGCGGTCGACTGAGTTGACAAACCCGGGAATGTTGAGACCGGCGGCGCTGTTCATAGCCGATGCGTTCACTCCGGGATTGACAGAAGCATTGCTACTCAACTGAGACAACGACTGCGCAAATGTCGGCAATTGAGTCAGATTTCCGGCCAAACTATTCAACGCATTCAGAGCGGCCGACGGCGCCGGCACAGGAGGCGGTTGGCTCTGAATGGTGGTCAGTGCGGAAGCAGAAGACGTGCTTAACATACTTTTCTGGATATTCAACGGCTGACCACCGATTCCGAGCCCTTTGCCGACGCTGTCGAGTCCGGCCGGCAGTTGGGAAGGGATGGCCTCACTGGCCGTCTCATCGCATTCGTATTTATCCATTCGCACACTTAAGGCCCGACCGAAAAGTTTCTGGTTGTGGAACATAGAGATAGCCTGAACCGCCTCGACCGGGTGCTCGAACTCGACTGTGCCGTGTCCTTTGCTGTTGCCGGTGGCGTCGGTATACAACTTAACGTTCGTTACTTTGCCGCTCAGTTTGAAGATCTCCTCCAACTTGTGTTCACCCACTTTGTAGTCCAGATTCGCCACAAATATTCGGTTATTGAGCGGACCTTTCACTCCAAGACTCTCGAGGAATGACGGACTCAGACCGAACGTATTGTACGACTGACTGCTGGCGCCGACACTCACATCATACCCGTCCGAACGATACTCTCTTTCCCTCTCTCTGTCTCTACGCGACGGAAGAATAAGACGACCGCAACGGTCGCGCTCGCAGTCCAAGTCCTCTTTAACAACCAGTTCGCGGCCCCTATACTCATACCGGTGCAGAATGTCGATAGCCTTGCGCGCAGAGGCCGAGTCCTGGAACTCGACTAAACCACAGCCGCGACTCTTGTTGTCCTCGTTCTCGAAGAGCTGACAATAGGTGACGTTCCCTATCTTGTCGCGGAACAGGTCCTTCAGGTCAGACCACTTCACATCGAAGGCCACATTCGCCACATAGACCCGACGCGACGCCCGAGTGTCTCGACCCGAGTGCGAGCCCGACCTGTCGTCCGATCGACGACTGATCGGTGACCTCGAGCGCCGACGCCGGCCAGGACTGGAGCGCCGGTCACGGCCTCTGTCCCGGTCTCTGTCCTTATCAGCGCTCAAACCGTTTTGATTGCGATCTTTGTTGTTGTCATCCATTGCTTGGATTCAAAGCAATTGAAAAACACTTTTCTGTCGATCACTCAAACAATAGTCAAAACAAATACAAAATTCAATTAATTTTTGCCAAAACTATAGAAAACACAGAATTTATTGCAATTAATAATATTTGAATTGAATTGAATAGAAATCAATTAAATCGGAATTAATTGCCGGCAAAACGAGTCGATTGAAGCGATTGAAGACAAAAGTGAAACAAATGAATGAATGGCTGACATATGGGTGTAGTCGAGTGGAGCCGTTCACAAACAACATTACCTATGCTTGCGAACGGACCACAAATGAGTTGGATATAAATTAGCAAATCAATCAAAATTAAAGGACCATGGTGTATGACACTTAAGATTCATTGAATGACCAGGATTAAAAAACGTATTTTCCGGCGCAAATAATAGACAATATGTTAATTGGGGGACAATTTGGAGACATTCCCCAATATATTAGCGATAATCGAGTATTGAGTCAATCAATGCTTTTATTACTGCTCTTTAAAAACTTGGTCTGCAATGAACCGAATCAGTCTTCACCGTAAAGTTTGTCTCATAACCATGGTCCATGCGTGATGATAGGGGGAATAAATCTGTGAAATATTGACTCAAACTTGGGTTGTGCAGGGCCTGGGCCTGGGTGTAATGGTTGATTACGTTCATAATATGATACAGTATAAGTTATACAGTACTGTATAACAACTTACTGTATTATCTTAGCATCATGGCTAGTGTCCCGAAAGCCGACACTTTTCGACCCTCCCTCTACCTCATGAAAAGTTCCAGGGCAAAAAACCAAAAGAAGCAAATTTTTTCGAGCCATACCCCTCGACAACCGACTTCTCGTCAACACCCTTGGTATTATTAAGAGAAATGAATGCTTTAATGCTTTATTTCTTAAATAATATAAATTGAATCAAAAGTTGAAATATTTGAACCAATGGTTACCAATCTATCGAACTCTTGAGTGTCAACAAAATTAAATCTAAAAATGTTTATACAGTAAACCAATAAAGTATTGATAACTTATGTTCAGTAAGACCTTTTCATTGTTATCCACATAGAGCTTCCCTTTATGATAATACGGTCCCTTAATTAGCAAATGTTTAATACATTGTTTCCCAAAAGTTTTCAATCTTTCAAAGCTTTTATCGTCTGCTGAGGCGATGCAGAGAAGCTTCTACCCCTTGATAACAACAGCTTTAACAATCAAGTGAACCTTCATGCTTATGTTTCATTGAACGGCAAACACTTGAAACGTAATTATTTAAAAACTAAATAAATAATAGAGAGAACTAGTAATGAATTAATAGAAAAAATTATTTAAATTTTATATAATTTAATATAATTAGAAAAAATAAATTAACATTGATTAGAGACCTAAAAAGAAGCCGCCCCCGGGTGGGCTCGAACCACCAACCTTTCGGTTAACAGCCGAACGCGCTAGCCAATTGCGCCACGGAGGCAAGCTTTATTTTCCACCGGAATAAACCGTTTATGTAGCCAAATCATTATTCTCAATTGTCCACGGGCTTTATCAAGATAAATGATGGACTGGGTGTTTGAAATGAATCGCAAATTCAGTCCAACCCGTTTAAACCGAATTAGTTTTCAGAGTTTTGTTTGAGTAATAAATGAAACAAATATTTATGGTTTAATTGAATGCATTATAAGTTCTAAACAATAGATTATTTGTGAAATTCTTTGTATTTTAGCGCAAAGTTTTGCAGAAAGTGTTTCAAAATCTCTTTCATTCATCCTTGACATAGAAGAGGAGGTGAAATAGCTTTGCTTTCTCTCAGATTTGGATTTTCCAAAGCACTTGAGGCCATACGAGTCTGTCTCTGATCGTCAGATTAAATATATGTTAAGGTATGCGAGAAATACAGCAATTATTATGATTTGAAATCAAAAACTAATATAAATGTATAATAAAAATGAGAGTAAATAAAAAAGTAAAGCAATGTATGCTTTGAAAAGTTGTGTTTATTCGACAACTTATGAACAATTGGAACAATAATACAATAATAAACTCAATTTACATGCGCTTAATGTATGACAAAAATCAGGAATAAGTCTATTGAATACGGATTAAACAATTCCTAAATGTTTGAGCAAATACTGTATAAATATATTAGATTTTCTGCAAGACTTGGCTTTTGATAATAAGTTAAGAATTCAATCGTTTTATACTTTACTTACAGTATTGTGAAGACCTGTCGATAACCCCCGTTCGAGTCAATCTGTAGCTATAAATATGCGGTCAAAGCAAATGATCCGAACAATTATTATTCTTGTTTTCCTCTATCCGTTCTCATTTGGAAATGTATTGTTTGCGCTAAATATGACCCACACTGTATGGTCCACACAATTAGCAATAATTTACATTATTATACACATAGCCAATAGAAATGATCTTTTATATGTGAGAGATGCAAATTAGGAATTTTTTTATCCAATTAACGAATTTATAATTTGATTTATTTCATAATTAGGCAGAAATTGATTGCTTTCAGAAATTTTAGAGAAAATCAATTATGAATTGTTTGACCGAATGAGAGATAACTAGATATTAATAAACATTACAGGATAAATATGCTAGGGCAGCAATGGGAGCAGCTTGATTACCTGCTGAACATTGCAAATTTCGTGTCAGGACTATTTACTATTTTTCATTATCAATATTAACAGTTGAACTTTAATGTCAGTTCAATTAGACAGGGTGATTTGGGCAAACAATAATAAGACGCTTTCAAAAATATTAATTAGAATCAATTAGAAACCCTGATAACTTTGGAATGAACACCATTGCTGTCAAATTAATTGTTTTAATAGATATTAAGTTTATTTTTCTTACAGTATTTGTCTCAAAACAAATCCACTTATTTCTAATGAATAACCATTTCTGAAGTAATGGCGAAATGAATGTTATTTATGATAATTAGTGTCACATTCACGTGAATCACATCACTTGTAGCGAACTTTTATCTATGATTTACATTTGAGAAACTCTGGCCTTTCATTGCGGCAAACATTTTAAATTCAAATTAGTTGGAGATCTGATACAAGAAGACTAACACAAGTGAACTTCAAATATCCGAATGAGTACAGGTCTAAAACTGTCCCGAATCACATTCAGAGCAATTGTCAAATGTATTCGTATATAAAAATTCGTATCAATTGATTCATAAATATTTTGATTAAAAAACTTAATTAATTGAAATAAAAAACAATTATCACTAAAAAGTGACATAAAATCTAATATAATGTTGGGATTGAGTATAAGGTTTGTAAATTGAATTTAGTTAAGTGAAAGAAAAGTCACCTTGATATTCATTAGGCTAATTATTTAGAATTATCGACAAATCAGTTCCAATAGAGAAGTGCAGAGAATTTGGATTTTCTTTATTATAGAAATGATTATATTATTATGAATTTCAAGCAAACGGCCCAATAAACTGATTTTGAAAACTATTAGATATAAGAATTTAAATCTGATCTGATTTCACCTCAATTTAAATACTTCTTTAGACTTCCGTTTGAAATAACGAGTCGAATGAATGGATCAAAAATTATTACTTAATTAATTAGTCAATTAATGCAAAACTTTCCCAAATATGTAAAACTTATTTAAAATATTCTATTTTTTCAAATTATATTTATTAGTCACAAAAAAAAGATTTTTTTCCTATTGAACTGAAGAAAATTGAAATTTTAATCTAAATTTATGTCTTTGAATGTTAACGAAATGATTGTCTGAAAACAATTCATTTATTATATTGTTTGCTATATTTGTGTTCAAATCTATTGGTTATAATGATTACTCAATTATTAGATTAAAGCAAATGTTATGCAATTCATTCGCTTTCGAAACTAAATCGATATTAAGTTAATCTGTCATTCGTTTGAATTCATTAATAATTCATTGATTGCATTGATTATAATTATAATTTCAAACTGATATACAGCATAAGTGGAGAAAACAACTTAATTTCAAGTCTTGTGTTCAGCGTTTTAAATAAGATTTGTTGTTTTGATATACATTTAGTGCAACAAATTCTCCAATCAAAGCCTCTCTCTCTCTCTCTCTCTCTCTCTCTCTCTCTCTCCCTCCCTCTCTCTCTCTCTCCAATACATAATTATTAAGCATTCATTCAAATAATAAAATGATTTCCTCCTTCACAACAAAATGCGAATAAAAATACGAAAGACTTGTTTACTTCATTTGGCGCAGAATTTTTCCGAGAAAGTGCTGTCAACTCATAATATGAGATCAGACGAGAAGATCCATTGGTTTCTAAATTCTTAAAACTAATTCTAAGCACGAAATTCCAGAAATAGATAAAAACAGAAATACTGTAATGGAATAATGTAGTGATTGAAATGGGTTATAACCAGGACAATCCTAAATACAGGTATACAGGCACATATTCTATTAGTTTCACTCAACAATATATACAGTATATATCAATACAGTATTTGCGCACTAATCGACAAAATTATAATTTTCTCATTAAAATATGTGAACACACTATTATTACCCAGGGTATATAACAATTATTAACTATAGGTCAATGGAAATGAGTTAGATTCTGAAAAGTACCTTTCTAATATTCTGACTACAAGGGGGGGGGTTGCTCTGAGGACATGACATCGGTATGACACCGAATGTGCTGTTCCCAAAGTCAATCCAATTGATTGCTGCGAAACAACAAAACCAAACAATTAATAAAAATAAAAAAAAATAAAGGATTAATGAAAGGAAAGTTTTGAAATAAAAATATAATTGTTGTTTGAATTGAATATTTATATCGGATATACAATACTGTAGTTTTGAAGCTTTTGTTTGGCATTGTTTTGATATATGACTGAAATGAATTGAGTTTTGAAGTGAAGAATTGGCACAAATATTGTTTTATAAATAGATAGAATCGGTGCGAACATCAATTAATGGGAGGGAGAGAATGGAAAGGTAGTAACGATTGTTGTCTTTGGTATTCAAAACAAAAATACTGATTCTTAGTTTGCCATCAAATATAGTAAACTGAGTTTTATTTGAACTTTATATCAAACAACTGTTACTAAAGTTAAGTACTGTTTATATAATATTATTATACTGTATGTGTGTTAACTAAAAAAGCTTGAAATACGTTCATATATTAACAGTATTTAGAAAATAGGGCTATTCTAGCCTTCGGGGTTTCGGACCCATAACGAGACCGAATGTGAATGAGAGCTGGGAGAGAGAGAGAGAGAGAGGGAGAGAGAGAGAGAGAGAGAGAGAGAGAGAGAGAGAGAGAGAGAGAGAGAGAGAGAGCTGCATAGTGTATGAGACACACATAGACGTAAGGCAGGTAACAGTTGGCCCACTTTCTACTTTCTTACTGATCTAACACTGTTTCGATTGCAAATCATATTAACTGTTAGTTTAGCTAAATATCATTAAAAGCAGGAAAGTATGGCTCGAAAGACAGAGCCGATCACGCAATGCATTACTACAGCCAACGCCAACAGCGAACGGGTATTTCAGCTGTTTGTGAGCTCACAAAACAGTGAATTCAATTCAAAGATAACTTTGTTTTAAAACTTTTCAATTTCGTCATACATTAGGAAAATATTTGTGATTTAATGGAAATTTTAATGAATTGAAAACAATTTTATTTATTAAAGAAGACTCGCTTTGATTGTTAGGAATATTTTGAAATTCACTATCATTTAGATGTGACCCAAAGGCAAAGGTGAGAAAGCGCTAGTATGCAGGCACAGGTACAGGTATGGCAGCAATGCAAGCAGAGAGCCAGTGCTTCCTGAATCGCAATCAACTCTCTGTCCCATTTCGACTGATTTTATATTAGACTGAGTTTACACTCTATTTGAATACTATTCGCATTTTATTTATTATTTGGAATATTTAAGCCAAACGTCAACACAATTATCATTGAATGTATGACATTCACAGCCAATACTCCTGTTTAGTACTCTTAATACTGTTTAATACTGTTAGTACTGTTCGCTTGTATTTGAATCCCAATCCAAGTGAAAGACAAACCAATAAACAAATTATATATCATTTTATAGGAAATAATATATCAATTGTTAACAAATAAATCTTATTTTTATATATATTTGTATATATATTACAAGTTTAGGACCAGTGGTGACAATAATTTTAATTTTGTGTTAAATCAAAGCAAACTTTTATATAAAATCATTAATCAGTAACGACTAGCAAAACACAGCCAATAATTTAAAGCCCAATAATAACTGTTCGGATTTGAATCTGAATATGAATTAATCGATTCATTCAAATAATTCAAATAATTGCACAAATATTTTAAGAAAAACATTAATCAATAGGTTTTGAGCAAAAATTAAATAAAAAATTATGAAAAATATTTGAGAGAAAAGTTAATTAGAATTAAATATATAATAATATTATTACAATTGTATGTCTGATAGAGAGCTGAGGAATGGGTGTAAGAACAGTAAACTTTGCCACTTCTGGCCATAAATATGCGGAACATAATTATTAATTAACTATTAAATACAATACATGAGAATGTAATAACAGTGCATAAGAGGTAAATCTATGGTCACTGTCAGATCCGTTCCGTCCATCCAAGTGTCACTATAGTCGGTAGTCGTCGGGAACGTCAGCTGAGGAACGAGATTCTGATGCCTTAGTTGAGTATACAGTAAGTGCAACAATGATAGCAATGATAGCAATGGTATAATAGTGGCCAAAGAGCACAAGCAGTACAACTGCTACAGCTGTACAGCGCTGTGTGGGTTGTGGTCAGCCGTCAGCACAACAGAGATTATTATAATAATCGACTGAATCGAGTGATTAGAAGCACAACTCATATAAAAAGCACTCTTTTCTCACATTTGACGCATAAGTTAACAATAGTTTTAGAATAGATTTAAATAATAATAATATTAATAATAATAGTAATAGTAATGAATAAATTGAAGTAAACATCGAAACGAAAATGAGTCACAATTTTATAATTTGTAGACTTTTTGTATAATTTGATAATTTGTTTAACAATTAATCATAAATTCAAACGAATTATCGCTCGAATCGACGAAAGCGATGAACAGACGGAACATAAGTTGTATTAGAGATAAAACAATTGAATAATAAAATAATTAATTAACAGAATGAGAGTCAGAGTCATAGGGATGAGGCGTCGATGTCTTCTTGATATCTTGAGGACAGGTAGTCAGCCGAGTCGGCCAACTGGTGAAGAATAGTATGCAAGCCCTGCAAGTGGTGTCTGAAGGCAGCGGCCAAATGGGACGTATGCTCATCGATGCTGTCCCTGTCCGTCATCATACTGTCCGCCTCACTGTCTGTGTCCTGATCTGAGGAACTGGAAGCGGTTGAGCCCAGACTTCCCAGACTGTCGTCTGAGGGCTGGCGGATGTGCTTGAGGTCGCGCGGGGATGACCTGCCACTCATTGGCACGAGACTGGCGGTCGGGCTGTGGCCACTGGTGGTGCCCGGACCCCATAGCAGCTCCTTCTTCACGTCGTTCAGCATAAGGTAGAAGGAGTGGAGGTCTGTGCGACTCAGGGCTGGGGGTATGCGCACCAGTTTGGCGCTGGGAATGTCCATATCCCTGAGCTTGGAGGGCACCAGTACTGTGGCGTCCATATTGTTGACCGCCTTAACGAACCGATCCATAGCCGAGAGGATCGACTGCTGAGAGCACGTGAACGACTCCTGCGCTGATTTGCTGGACCGGCGACTCATTCGACCGGACATGCCGTCGATGGCTGACCGGGAGAGCACTAGATTGTCGTATGTGATGATCGGAAGCATAGCTGGCGGCGCGACTGCAGATAACGCAGTGGTTATACCACTATTGGTGTTCGTATTGGTATTGTTGAGACAATTAATACAATTATTGCTATTATTTACTACACTTTGAGTGCTATTCGTATTCGTATTAGAGTTCTGGCAATCAATCCGTTCAATGCCTTCACTCAAACCGTTCAAACCGTTTGATTGCTTTCGAGTCGTCGACAATAGGGGCACACAATTGGCGTCGACTGCAGGACTGGTAGTACAGGCAGTGCTGGCAATACTCGGATTATTGGACTGACAACTGGCAACTGAGTGCTGTACTGGCGCTGTGGACGAGTGTGAAAGTGAGTCGACTACTGCTGGATCTACTACTGGAGTGAGTGTCGAATCAATGGGCTGTTTATCACGACTACGACTGGGAAGAGAGTCAGAGCTCAGCCAAACTCGTCTCGACTTTTGCTTAATGTCTTGCATTCGTAGGATTTGCTGGTTCTGAGTCTGACTCAGCCCACTCTTCGGCCCCATATGTGCTGATCGCCTGAGGCTCTGCCACTCGTAAGACATTCCCAGTAATTGAGTTCTATATATAAAGACTAAAACTTTTACTCAAATCCAGATTCGCTCAGATCTGGGATTTTCGACACAAAGTCCTGTCCTTTAACTGCTTGTGACGTCTTTGGACGAACCAGACTGTGCTTCCAGTGCTGGCGACGATTGGCTCCTGTGCTCGACGCGACACCCGTTCTCTACACCTCTACCGGTGCTCAACACTGGTTATGAATACTAATCAATACTATGTTTACAATGTTTTCACTTTAATCGACAGAAAAACCAATTATTTCGTCAAAACTTTTACTCAATTTTTTCCAAACAGTTATTAAATAATATTTAAAATGTTTTTCTTCGCATTCAAGTGAACCGAACGTCACAACAGTTTCACTACTTTTATATTAATTAAAGTCCAATAAAATTATTTGTTTTCAAAACATTTAAATCGATTTAAAATCTTATTTATATTTAAAACAAATTTAGTTTCCGTTTAATTAATGAAAAACTGAATATAAATATAATTAAAACTGTTTTAAAAGTTTTCAAACAATTAAGCAATCGATTGGACGAAGCAATCAATTGAATGATAATTTGGTTAAAGATATGATAAATATATTTATATTAATATTAATAATAATAATAATAATAATAATAATAATAATAATGCGAAACAATTGAATTGAATTCAATGTTCAATGTCTTACATGTCTTACTGCCTATCAGTTCGGCCTTTACTGACTTGTCTGGCAATGCAGTCACAGATAGACTGATCGATGGCTTCAATGCTTTAAATAAAATCAGTTTCCGTACAAACGCCGAACCGAACCAATAAATAACGCAATCATTACAATAGTCGGCCCTTTAGTCCTAACAGTATATAACAGTATATATCCATTGCATTCAAACATTGTTTAACAATAAAACCCCGAAAAAGAGTTGATGTATTGAACCAGAGATCGCCTGACTTTTGCCTCATTCCTATTGGTCTAAATATAGACTGTCTGTCACACCATTCAAGTCCTTAATATCTATTTCCCCAAATTATTTCTCTAAAAAAATTCCACAAATATTAGTATTTCCGGAAATTAATAAAAATATTTAAAGATTGTATAAAAAGAATAATCGAAAACACGATAAGAAAACAATTATAACTTAATTGTCGACTACTTTTAAAAGTGAAAACAGAAGTGCAAACACTTTCTTATTTAACTTTTTTTTTTGATAACGTAAAATAAAGAGATAAAATAAAATGATAATACTATTGATTTGATTGCTTGCTCAATATATGGGCCCTTTATTAACATAAGTATTACAGTATTAATATAACATCATTTGGAAACCTTAGGAAAAAGGAAATGTGAGACTCAGTGCACGCCATAAAACAGCACACACTCTGTTCGGTCGAGCCGTCAGTCAAATGCATTCACTGATAACGTTATGGCAGAAGACGAGTGAATCACTTGAGTTGCAGTTGAGTTCGAAATTATATAATTAGCTTAAATTCAATCGATATTTATTACGCAATCATTTGTAAAAGTTTTGATGATTTGAACCAATTGTTTGAATTTCTTTAATCGGGGTTAACCTGAAGACAGGGACAATTTGTATTTGATAGAGAAATCACATTTGCATTGATTGTCAAACTGACCCTCACTTACTTTGCTATGCAATCAGGGCTTAGTGTACAGTAGGGACACTCCAATGGGTCACATAAGTTGATGTTTGCAAACACTCATAACATTTTACTTGTATGATCAGGGTGACCACACGTCCTCGTTTCACCAGCTCAGTCCTGGAATCGAGGCATCTGTGTCCTGGCGAGGGTCTGACCAGGACAATATACTGTCCTGGAAACTTTTACTGTTAATATACTTTGAATAAATGATTGCAACAAACGATTCGCACAATAACTGTACGATATATTCAATTCAAACCAATTGTATGATTCAGTCATTTGAATTGGATTTGAAGAGACCGTAGAAACTGATGAACAAAGTCTGGGATTTGTATTCATAATATCAATAATTGTTTAACTTTTAAAGCTCTTAATCAAATCGATATACAATTAGAAGCAATGGACCCGGGCTTTCAAAAGTCCTTGAATTCTTTTAAAATATCCTGGATTTGTCTCAAATTTCAGGTAATTGTCCTGGTTCACACTTTGACCAGGATTGGCGTTGTCTGCAGACCACCCGAAGTCGAATGAGTAAAAAGTCTAATATTGTGGGCACTCCTGTCCTCTCCTTATTTAATCTATGCATCAGAGCATCTCTGCTGACATTATATAAGAATATGATTCTTAAGAATAAGAATTATTTGATTCACTTCTAATGATTTTATAAAAAAATTTATAATTTATGAATATTTTTGAAACAAATGTTTTAAAAGATTTAATTGTCTTTTATTTTTATATTTGAATTAAATAATGAATTCGAGCGATAAAAATGTTTTAATTATTAATAATTAGACGTAAAGTCAAAACTGGATAAATATTTTGCTTTATTTTATTTTATTTATAACTCGTGTTGTTTTCATTCCTCTGTCCGTCGACTTCAAGGCCTTTGAGTAAAGACTAAATTGTATGAAGTCTTGTATTCCTGAAGACGACCTTCTTTTGTATGCTTTCAAGACTTTTCCCATGACTTAACGAAAGCATAGCTTCGGGAAAGTTCTCGCTTTCAATGGCATAAGTGTTTGAGTCAACCGAATCATCAACTTTTAAAATATGAAAACTTATATACATTTATATACATATAAAAATAGATACTATGTTTGACCTGCGACGACACCCACTCCGCTTAATCCAATCGATAGAGCAGATCACCCTCGACAAAATTTCAGCAGGACAATTTTCTTTAAGATTGGGCACTTAATAGCTAAGGAATGCAAGACTAAACCGGGTAATAATTTTAATCCAATAATTTGCAGACATAGCATAAAATCCAACCTTTGGACCCAAATTAGGATTTGATGACAACATATTATTTTAATCACTCGCTTACAGTTAAATAGACCAGGCACCTCATATGAGACACTCACGAACATATTCAGAAAGTTTGAAACTACCAGGCAGATCTGGAATCAGTTTTCAAATGAAATGGGTGTAAAATACTGCCGATTATCAGCACTGCTTTGATATTAAAATATTATACATTTAATATAGCCTGCCTGACGACTCACCTTGGTTATCTCATTTATCCCCCAGGCGTTTGTTTAAATGAAAGATTTTTTATCTTTTAATCTAATTTTGTTTTTCTGAAAATATCATATAATTTATAATTTGTGGGTATTTTAGGTATTTTAGTGAAAACCTACAGAACATAGTGTAGACATTGAGTCAGTGAACAGCACATAGCAGTCCAATGAGAACTCAAGCGTCACTTACTTTTTCAATTCTGAGAACATAGTATTAATACAGCCCTGCAGTCCAGTACAGCAGTACATGGGTGAATTTCCTAATGGAATTCTCTAGCTTACCATTTTTAAGCTCAAGATCACTAATGTTTTCCTTAAATTCTTAAGAATTACGGTAATATTTATTTAATATTATTCCTGTTCTCAACTCATTTGGAGTGAGAACACGAACTCTAATCTAGTTTTCACTGACAGTATTCCACACTTTAATGAATGGAAACCATTAACTGAATGGCATTTTAATAATTAAAATACAATACTTAATGCGCTTTTCGTTTTGATTTCGCAATATTTCACAATTTCTTTATCAGTCAAAGGCATATCATTGGCGCTGAGGAAACCCCAGTGCAAAATCAAGTTACACAAGTGGGCTGTCCAGGAGTGCCATCAGTGTCATGCCTCGAGGCAGGGGATCCAGGAGGGGTAAACTTTTACTGCAAAAAGCACATTGTTAAGGATTTCCCTTCGATCTAAACTTTCTTTTTAAATCGATGAAGTCGTACAGTAGAGGACACATTCCACAAATTTTCGAGACTACGGGGTCTTTTAAGTAACGCCTACTTAATCTACAAATATGCCCTTAATTCAGAAAATTCATTTCATAACCTGGAAACCCGTTCCGCCTTCTCGTGCATATGAGTCTGGTGTCATCATAACAAACAAAGGGGGAGTTAGCACATCGACTCAATAGTTAGCAGGTTAACTTTCAAACACAGTTTAAGCATGCCGCATGCTGCATGCGGTTTCAAATAGAAAGTTCCAAGTTCAAGCAAAAAATGTCCTCGGACGCCAACAATAGCTTACAAAAGGGGAGTTAACATATATTTAGCCGATATTAATATTAATGGAAAGATTTGCTATAAATTCAAGCAATACTTAAAAATTTTAAATTTCATATTCGTAGCAGTTTCGGTGCAATATTTCCCATTGTTAACCCTGGCCACTTATCGGCACAAAATTACTCGTTTAAAAATTAATTTACTTTAAATATTATCCCATAACCCTTATAATCGCATATTAACAAAACTAGGCTCGCGGACCTATATTTAATGCAAATATTTGGTACGAACTTTACTGATTGGAATTTGGCAGTGAATGGGTCTCGATGTCAATTATGTACAAGGCATTTCTCATTTTGAAATATTGTCAATCCTTGCTTATAATTAAAACAAACTATTCATAACCAATATGGATGAAAGTAGTGATACCATAATACTGTTGAGTCTTGTTTTTTGTTTGGATTAACTGATTATTATATTAATAATTGAGTAAGTTGACCTTGGTTGGCGTTTACATCTGTTAAAATTTTCCTTAAAAATTAACGTTTAAATAACAGTTCACACATTACACACCTGTGCTCATCATTATTATGTGTATGCAATCTGTATTTCCCATTCAATGATATGCTTCTATAGAATTTCAACACTGGATAGAATACCTTTACACCTCCGGATCTGACTCGAGCACACTTTATCAAATTCATTAATAAGTTTTTTTTCTCTTCTCTGCCCTTAATATTCATTATTGAATTTTCAATCGATTCTTTGAATTCTCTTTGTATTTTACTAGTTCTACCCGGTTGACAGAACTTTACCTCAAATACGGTATAACATAGTTCTACAAATTGTAGAGAACAGAGACCAATAAAATCAACGGCACATCCAATCTATCTGTGTTCACAATAAGGTATTGTCACTAACATAACAATTAGCTGAACCTAAACAACAGAACATGTTTTTGGTATTTCTTTCTGGATTTCCCTACAATTCAGTCAATTCTCAGATAAATATTTGATTATTTTTTTGGGAAATTTTCGATTAATTGCTCTTTTATTGTGATTTGTTTGCATTGATGAATACGATGTCTATTATTAATAAAATAAAATTTAAAATTCAATACAATTGCTAACATTGGATGCAATGAAATATTAATTTAACAAAAGTTTGACTCGAATTGGAAATGAGTTAATTAAAACATATTAATTGAAAAAATAATTCTTTGTTTGAATGATAAGCATTTGATCCAAATTATTGTTATTAGAAATCAATTAAACTTTTTTCACAAAAGGAAAACTCTTTGAGAACTTTATATAAGGTTTTTCATTATCGCTATGTTTTTCTTCACTCAGTTCTCCATTATTTTCATTATTTAATTGGATTTCGTCTGAAAGATAAGGAAAATATATATTATATTATATAATGAAATAAAATTAAATCATTAATTAATACCTATGCTATCAGTACTCTCTCTAACACTTATAAGACTCGAACGGCGAACCTCTTTCGCTTCAAACGGTGTGTCAGGTCTTTGCCAGTATTGGGTCAAACTCTTGGGTGAATCCAAGTTAGTATCTCCAATAGTAGACCAGAACCTGTTTTCAATTCAATTATAAATGGTTTCTATTTTTAGAGTCATATTTCAATTCATTCAATACATAAATACATATTAACTATAAATAACTTTTTATCGAAGGAATGGGTGAAACAAAAGCGAAAACATTTTGCGTAATACAGATAATTATGACTACCTTTTAGATTGTTGCAGAAGAGAACCATTAGTTTTATTAATTTCCCTTTTGCTTGGGTTCGAGTGATTGGTCGAAATGGTCTGATGGGTCTGATAACCTTTTCCACTGTCAGTAACCGCGATAGGCTTTCGGGGGTCCTCTGAGTACTCATTGGAATGCAATGGAAGCAAATGTGAAGGTGACTGAAGAGACAGGTGTCTCGACCACAGCCTATAATATCAATATGAATACGTGTATACAGTCGAGTCAATATACACAGTGTATATACTGTACTGTACTGTACAGTAGATTCTATATTTTATTCTGTATTCTGGGTGAAATAGGCATTACACCACGGTACAGTATAAGGTACTGTAGTTTGAACTCTTTGGACAATACAGAATATACTGTATAAGAGAGTTCATTTTTAGAGTCAAAACCAGATTTATGTTAAATAATAGATTATAGGAGTGATTGGACTTCTGAAGTGATCTCGACTCGACTTACGTGATTGACTGCTCATTCGCTCTGTTGTTAATAGACTTAACGATCGAATTGTAATCCATTAACATATTGTTGTCAAATGTTGGTACAGATTGTGACCGTGACCTTGAACTTTGGACAAGAGGTGTTTGCACCCGCACTGTTGGAATTGAAAGATGCGGACTATTTACTTGCGATGAGTTTTCCTCTTTACCCGTGTCATTCACTTTTTCATTTTTCACGTTTAAGGAGTACGTCATTTGCGGCGCATCTGAAAAGTGGATAAATTATGGTTTAGTCGACGGCTTTGAATAATATTTCAATTCATCGCTATTTGAATTCATCGATATTTACCCAATTTATTGTCTGATCGCTTGACTCCATTGAATCTTATTATAGGCATATGAATAGGTTCTGGATTCTTTATTGAATTTGTCTTTCTCATATCACTATTCTGTTTCAATGTCTCGTCTGTTTGGATAATAGCTTATAATTTACATAAAAAGTCATTCAAATGAAAGCTTTATTTTTATTGTACATCAATGTTAAGAAATAAACTGTTTTTGTGTGAGTTTTTCGGTTTCCATAGCACTTAAGATTGATTTCTTTCCAATTAATTGCTTAAATAGTATCTCATTTTCTCACAAAACCTAAGGATCGACTAAAATGTTAACTAACGTAAGTTGAGTCCAGTCAGCGCTTCTGTATTACTAACAATTTAGATATAAATTTCTTATATGAATACAATTATAAAAGCAACAAGTACAATTATTGTCATTCATTTGTACAGCTTATTTGAATATCCAATTATTCATACAATGAATTTGAAATCAAATCAAATTATTTTTGCCACGAAATGAACATAATTATGAAACAAGGTTTAAGTTAACTCCGCTTTGTAAATTATTGAGTCCACCAATTTACTTATTTCTCTTGCATAGACTTTCATTAATAACCAGTAATCGGAACTTCGCATTGATCTAGAGCATTTGCATAATAAAAGCGATTTTTCATCTAAAACATAGACAACATAAATACAAGCAGGGCAAGTGGAGTATTACGTTAACTGGGCTTCATAGAATATTAGGTGATACAGACTTACAAATTTTTAGCTACCAAGGATAGTTTGAATTTACAGCCTAACAATAATTGTCTTTAGCCTATACCCGCCGAGGCCATTCTCTTAAGTCTACCCCTTCTAAATTTTGCTCTTATTTGCACCGAATCTCGCTGTTAGTATAGAGATATTTCATTTGGCCGTTATTAATAAAGTATCTCTAAGTTTACTATAACTTAATTCACTCATTCAATCCTGTTCACTTTTAGCTCTGTATACTGGCTTATATTTTTGGGTACCTGTCCGTCCGTCTGTGACCCAAGCATGTGTTCTAGTGCCAGCACAGTTATCTTAAATATTTGTCTGACAGATAGTCTGAAATATATATCAGTGACAGTCAGTCTGAATAGAGAAGAATGCATACAGGTGCAAAAATGCTCAGCAGAACATATTGTTTGCATAGAGTGAATGAATAGAGCCATGAATTATAAAATTTTAAAAACCATTTACTATTGTATTGAACACTAACCGCAAAAATACAGTATATTATTGATAAATAAATAGAAGTTTTGTTTTATTTTTTGAATTATTTTTATTTTATAATTATTTCTTAAAAAAATAAGACCATTCACTCTAAGCAAATAATGTGTCCTGGTGGTGGTGGTGGTGGTGGTGGTGGTGGTGGTCTGCCCAGACTGACGGACGCCCAGACTTGGATCAAATAAGTGACGCATATCTGGCAAAACAGTGGTCCCATTGAAACCTTGTTGCGATTGATCGGCTGGTGATCAGAGATCTGTTTCTTGTACTCAAGAAGATTCAAAGAGAGGTAAAAGTCTGGCCAATGGTCTCTACTTGTAGACCAACACTTGTCGGCTCAATATATCAGTTATTAAGATGTCTTATAATGAGAACAAATGAACAATGAATTAGAAAAACAAATAAATTCTGATTTCTATTACTTATAATAAATAAGTCTTAGATTTGCAACGAATTGAATGATATTTAATTTTTTTTATAAAAATACATAATTTTATAGTTTTATAGATAACGTAGTTATAATAGTTAGGCCGCGGAGTCGAAAAACGAGTCAATGATAGTCCAGACCTGTTCCGGAGTGTATTTGATATATTTGTCGGCATTTTTGGTGAAATTCATGTTAAGGTATCTGTTATTGAATTAATCCATAGTTTAGTCGCAAATATATTAAAGCAATCGATAGAAGGACTCACTTATCGTAAAAGAGTCTATACTTCGGAACGATATAGTCTTTGTTCTCCTGTTTGAGACATTCCCTGAGCTCTGGGTCCGGAATAGCGAACGCCGTTTGGATTCTATGTATTTCTTCGATCTCTTTATTGAAGCCCTAATCGAATGAATCCTTAATTAATAGAAAACACAATTCAGTCCAATATTTACCGCAAACTTGTCTTTAATATTCTGTCGGTCTTTGTCTTTGAGTCTCATATTCGCCAAACTATTCATTTCGGGTAATGTTCTCTGTTGTGAAAGCGGTTTATCCACTTCGAGCACATAATGAAGAACTCGGCTCCAGCTCTGGGAATATATGCGTTTGCAGTCCAACATATGCTCTTCGTATACGGTTTCGATGTCTGGGCTATACATGTGAACGATGTCTAATAAATTGGATTTTCTCAACGACTGATTCGGATTCAAAAGAATAGTTTCAGAAAATATTGTTTAAAACGAATTGTGACTAAAAGGCAAACCTTTAGGATATAATGGGTATTATTGAGTTTGAATACGGCCTTCAGATGTGGATCGCTGTACGACTCGCTCTTATTTTGGAGCGTTAGGCCCAGTGCTGACAGAACTCGAGTGATATATTGCGCGAAAGCGAGTCTATTCTTGTCGGAAGAGTTTTCCATCGATTGGAGATCAGATACAGTGATAACGCGCGACAGTATATCCAAATACTCGAGCAGTTGTACCACAAAAATCATTACATTACTGGTCAGTTCGTGGACAGTGCCGTCCTTTGGCACCCGTGTGTGGACATCGCTTTTTATATACTCTACGAACTCCTCCAGAGATCGGGAAATAGTGGTCTGCAGTGCGACTACCAATCCCTGGAACTTCGACTGCACCTCAAGATTGCATCCGTCGAACAGCAGATCCCAGTTGTGTCTCATCGACGCCTGATGTCTGAGGATTGGGAACAAACAGAGCGCAGAAGAAAAGTCCTGACGGGCGACGCACTTCTTGACTCGGGTGGCCAACGCCTCCCCCTCTCCCACAACGCTTTCGAGCGCCGGATAGACGAGTCGACTGAAAATAGGTCTTTGATGTTCGGAACGGATGACTCCATTCATTAGTTTGAGTTCGCTTTGCATTAGTTTGTAGAGCGCAGTCACACACGTCAGGTACGACACGATCTCCCGTTCACTTATCGACAGCTCATCTCTGGCCTCGACCGCGGGTTGACTTGATTTGGTGCCCAACACATCGCCAGGTATTACGTCCTGCAGTTTCTTCATTAAGGCCTGTTGTATACCCTTTGGAGTCCGTCGAACAGCACTAATATCCCGCAATTGAGTGGTCGTCTGGTTCTTACGGCCCAATGCAGGAGAACTGTGCGAAACTGTTTGGCCACTCATCTGTGTGCCACCACTGCACGACTTCTGATGATCTCTCAGTCCTTGCAATGACTTTAATAGCACTTCCGATCGAAGATTCGCATAAACGGTAATGAAGTCGTCGTTACGATTAGCGCACAGCCATTCGGCCAGTAATCTCAACTCATCCCTTGCCTTCTCTAAGCAATCATTTAATTGAAATCAGTTTTAATTCAATTAATTATCGGATCATATGATTGAACTCAAGAGTCAAATACCAGGCAATTGGTCGAAAACAGTTTTGTCCGACTCCTGACTGTCCTCTTCGTGAACCAAGTCATAGATGAGAATCGGAGGAACGGGAACACTGTGTCGGGACAGGAGTTGACGGAATTCCCTTTCGATACAATTGCCTCCCTTTTCATATAAAGCGCTCTTTTTGTGAATTAATAACAAAAATAATTAATTAATGAAAACAACGAATGAGTGCTTTGTGGCCGCACTGTACCACCGGTGCAGTACTGACCACATTCATGAGCTCAGGGCTCTCCGGGTTATTCATTTCAAAGTAATCGATCGCTTCTTTAAGTCGATCCAAGTTTTTCAGATATGACTCGAATGAATCGTTAGGACCGGTAGTGATGTTGGCCTCGACCTCATTGGCCACTGTGTAGAAGCGAATCACGTAATCGAGTCGTTCCAGAGTCGAGACAATGTTCTGTTGGATTGTCTGCAGATTTCCGGTCTCTTTATAGACGGGTTGTATCGTCTGTTCCAACTTTGAGAGTCTTTGATCGAAATTAGATAATATTCCCGACATTTGGTTGCTCTGAGTATTGCTTTTGTTCAGCAAATCCCTAAACAAATCCAAACTCGTTATGGCTTTCGACAACTTATCGCTATTTTCTTCCATTGTATCCAATATTACATCAAATCAAGGGTTCATTGCATTCAATCTTAACAATTGATCCGCACAGTCATCACAATCACCCTATTGACCACATTGACCACAATTGACCAGATATTGCAACAGAAAGCCGTCACTCGACTGGAGTAGGAGTTGACAACTAAGTAGTTACTACTGTAGTCACAAGTTGTGAGTGTACGGGAAATACTGTACAATACTATGCAATACATTATGTTATGATAATAAACAAAACATTAAAGTCGTGTCATATTCACCAATAGTGTAACAATTAATTCAAGTGCATTCGGTCCACACCTCCCCAAACAGATGGTCGGGTCAGATGCCAAATGGGTTTACTATTTTATTATTAGTACTACTGATTAATATCATATACTTTGTAGTCTACGTCACGTAGTTTTTGTAGAGCTCCAGGAGAGGAGACGATTACGAAATGCATTGAAATGTTGGCTTAAATGATATGATATTGTCATCACTTTTGCTCTTATTTGACGTCAGTTTGTATTGATTTTCAGTAAAAATATTAAATATTTTTGTAAATATTGAGTAATAATTAATAATTAATTAACTAATAATAGAAAGCCTTATATTTCTATCGGTTTATCACTACTACTGATAGACATAGGTTTGGATTCAATCTGAGTCTAAATGTAAGTCCATTTCCAATACATTCAATACTCTTATTGTTTTTTATGATCAAAAATGCATTCAATTCATACAATTGAGACAACAATTGGTTACAATATATTAACAAATGACTGTAAAGTCTGACAGTGTGTGTGTACTCTATGTCCACATTTGTAGTCAACATTTCAAAGCCAATAAGCAGTTCCTCTCTTCTGGTCCGATAGTACGAGTGCATGAACTTTGACCCTTAACCCTTGAATATAGCAGGGTAGAGATGCAATAGGCTCACTCCCTCCCTCCCTGTGCCCATACACCTTGATATCTGATAACAATTATTGTAGCACTGGTGCAATGGAGTGAACGAACTGTAGTCAAAATCATTGAATTGTAAATGAAATGATCCTTTGAGAGCCCCAATAGCTCACTGGTTAGAGTGCACGACTCTGAGCTGGAGTTCGAGCCCTTGACCCAGTAAGCCAAAATTTGTTGGTTGCGATGGGCCCGTCACCTGTCCTGTAAATTCTCAGACGCGTAACATTGCCTCCAACGACACCGGAAGGTAAAAACACTGCCTGTAATCCCAGAGGCTCGGCAGTGCCCCCCGAAAGAGGGGGTGCTCGCAAATGTTATGTGTTATGATATTTTTTACGGTTTCACGGAATGTACCCCTACTAGCCCACTATCCGGATCTTTCTTTGGAGCTTAGAGTTGACCACATCTCATGTGTATGGGTTGAAATTGAAAGCAGGGTAATTCTATGATACCATTTCATCACTTATCCTAATCAGTCCCTAATGTTTAAGTGGTTCCAGAAATACCATAAGAAATGGATGTTCTTATGGGTAATCTTGATAGTTGATGGCTGAGGTCAGTGCGAAGTTCGCGGTCACTGAGACCATGGTTTCAAAGGGCAATTATTTTAAATTATGTTAGAGTTGGGCACCAGAAGGCGTTTTGTACAAAAGCATTACTTATCTCAAATGCGACCAATTCGCACAGGGTGAATCGATTGGTGCAGTGATGTTCTCATAGATCAATAGATAATCAAATAGTGGTCAAAAACACCGTTTCTATCTTTGACACCCGTCGGAGGTCTGGGTAAAAATGCCCCCGAACCCAATGAGCTAAACTACAATATAGTCGGGTGCATTGAAATTGTCCCTGGGTTAACATTTATTTAAATAAAAATTTGCAAGGTTTTACAAATGTGTATATGACTAGTATTAATATAATAGACCTTTTAGTATCAAAGCTTAATTTAGCCTTAATTGGTGTCAACTTAATTGAATTTTGTAGAAATTCGGTGAAAATCGAACAAAACTCAAGGATTAGCCGCCATTTTTGTCCTATTGCCCACAAGTCCTGGGGGATATTGCTCCGGCTAAAAAACCTAGTTGGTCTCTTGACTTAACACCCCCTTGGTCATGAAGCTACAAGAAATTTCATTTTTGGCGCCCCCCCACCCCCACCCCCAGAATTAAGCTATTCTTCATATACGCGATTGTGTGTCGAGCTATACGACTGTTGGGGTTGGACTGCAGGCACTTCTATATATCTAGTACTCAACGCTCGATACACTCGGCCCAACCGTCACATAATCGAGTAGACCTCTGACCAAAGCTACATTACTCCTGTGGTTGTGCGCTCTTCGGGCGGAGAGCTCACACACACACCCAAAGTGTCATTTTCTAAGAAAATTGTTTTCAATAATAATTATTGTATTCTTACAGACATTCTTCTGACAGACGATCAGATTTGAATAGTGAGCGCCAGTATGTCATACTCATACCCACCGCCCCAGCAGCCCATCAGCACTCAGCCGCAAGCGGGTGCGCCATATATGGGATTTCCGCCGCCCAATACTCCAATGTATGATCCAATCAATAATAGACTCCATGTTCTGACACAAATCCATGTCCATAGGTATGCCCCCCCAGGAGGCCAACCGGTCTATCCGCCTCCGGGAGGCCAACCAATGTATCCGCCCCCAGAGGGTGGTTATCCTATGCCTAATGTCGGATATCAACCGCCGGTCAATTACTCACAACCATTGGGCGCACAGCCGACCGCCTCAGCAGGTATTGCACTGATTGTCCGTTTAATGCTTTGTTCCATAAATAATATGTATTTCAATTCAGAGCAATGGATGAATGTGCCCATCGGTGCGCCCAACTGTCCACCTGGTCTCGAATACTTGTTGCAAATCGACCAGTTGTTAGTGCACCAGAAGGTTGAGCTACTCGAAGGTTCGTTACCTTTTGAATTGTATGCAAAGCCAAACTACAATCCAATTGGTTTTGTTGTTAGCCTTCGTTGGCTTCGAGAGCGCCAACAAGTATTCGGTGAAGAATAGTATGGGTCAGAAGGTATACCAGGCCTTAGAGGACAACGACTGCTGCACTCGTAACTGTTGCGGACCCATTCGCCCGTTCGATATGAAAATCCTGGACAACACACAGCGAGAGGTCATTCACTTGTATCGGCCACTCAGGTGCGACTCATGTCTGTGCCCGTGTCTGCTCCAAGTAAGACATCGCTCGTTCCCTCTCTTCCGTTCCTTTCCCTCATATTCTTTATTCATACTGTAATGACTGCAATACCTGTGCCGCACAGCAAATGGAAGTGACTGCTCCGCCGGGCAATATAATCGGTTACGTGACTCAGGAGTGGTCTATATGTGTCCCCAAATTCCGGATAGAGAACGCCTCCAAAGAGTGTGTCCTCAGAATTGAAGGCAATGACCGCTCGATTAGCACTTTATTAAATATTAACTTAAAAATGCTCTTTAGGTCCGTTTTGCACATTCAGTATGTGCGGTGATGTTGAGTTCCAGGTCCTATCCCGAGATGGGTCGGTGCAAGTGGGCAAGATCACCAAACAGTGGACAGGACTGATCAGAGAGGCTTTCACTGACGCAGGTATTACTCAATAAGATATTGTTTAGAATCGTATGAATAGTTGGTTCGAAACCATAGATCACTTCGGGATTACGTTTCCACTGGATCTGGACGTCAACATCAAAGCAGTCCTATTGGGCGCCTGTTTCCTAATAGTAAGTCCAATAGCAATGCATGCGCTCACTCATGGCTGCTATAAGGCATACAGTGCTGACCTAACATACAGTTCTGTGAATTTACTCATTTATATGTGAGACCTACCCGTCCTCACAGTGACAGTACAGACAAATCATATTCTAATCCATATTAAAATATTATACCAGTCCTTAAGGGCTGATCAGATGACTTAATGACTGCAAGTTATGAACAGCTATGAAAACTTAAAGCATATGCAGTACTACCGGTACAAGCTTTATGTAGTAAAGCATCCCTGGCCAATTGTTATAGTCTGCTTTATGCTTGTATATTATAGAGAATACATGGGTATAATCCTATATAAAATAGTAAGGGTTCGGGTCTTTTTTTGGATCAAAATATTAGTTGTAATTTAGACCCATTTTATTAGTTTTGTTTTCTATTACATATTTATATATAAATCACTTTTATTGAGCTCCTATACCCGTTCCTTCCCCCTATCCATACCCTAGACGTTAGTTGTATTCAATAGCCGATGCTTTGCTTTAATTGATTTTATTTCAATAATTATAGGATTTTATGTTTTTTGAAAAATCCGGAAATAAAGAGAACGACAGAATCGGAATGTTTTAGTGCTTTGCAGACAATCTGTTCTTTATTTCCACAAAAATTCACATTTCTTTGCACGAGATATTTGACGTCAAGTAAAATATCCAAAATTAACGCTTTATTACAACTAATTCAGTCATTAGTTGGCATTTGAGTTAAGGTATGATTTGTTTTAACGCGAATGCAAAACAATTAATACTTTATTTTTCAGGATTTCATGTATTTCGAGAAGTCGTCCGATTAAGTCGATTGTTGCCAATAGAGAGAAGACATAAGACATGACATGATATAAGACATAGTATTTTGCTATTTATTCGACTATTTGTCTAAAATATAAAAACTCTTAAAAGTCTTATTGTCTGAGAATAACATAAAATATGCGCCAATTAGTCATCGTTTATATTATTCTTCTTCAATAGACTTGATTTGGACACAACTGGTCAGGCCTTACAAGTCGTTACAAGTCCTCATTCAATTTGACTCAATCTTTAATTTAGCGTTCAATTAGTTTCAATTAGTTTTCAATTAGTTTTCAATTAGTTTTCAATTACTTTACTTTACTTTATATTATATATTGGTTTCAATTATTTAATTAATATTAATATTATTTGCATTAATAGATCTGATTATGAGATAAGTATTGTTTCGATGATTCCATTGCTATTACACTAAAGTTATAATAGTTATAATACGAGTGCTATTATATAATCGATACAAAAGCCAGACATTTCTGTCAGTGTTCGTCATTATCGCAACCGATATATTCATAATTATCATTATTTTCTATTTTTCATTCAATAATTTTATTTGACTCACAATTTGTAAGAATTTTAATATTCCTCACAATATATAGCGCTTTATATTATATTATTTGAAAAAAGCGCTCAATTTATGGCTTCTCTTAAGTCTTAAAGCAATTGTGAAAAAGTTATTACTTATAAGAATAGAACAAAATGAGAAATGATGCGAATGACCCTGGTATATATTATGAAAGTATAGGACCACCCATACCCCTAAGGATAGTACATTGGGTAAATCCGTTCGAAGTCCTTAAATTTGAACTAGTTCACATTTAACGCCTTCTACTGAATTTTCTCAATGTGCAAGGGGTACATATGGATGTCGTTGAGTATCACAAAATATATACCATGGTCATTTGTCCTAAGCTTATTAGTAATAACTTTATATTTATTTGTCGAACACTTATGATTCAGTTGTTTATAAAAATGATTTCATTTAGATCTTCGAATTTGGTTGACCTCTCTCTTTGAGATCTATTAAAATTGAAAAATTCATATAATTAGCTTAATATGAATATAAGTGAAATATAAATGTTCGGGTAAGCAATTATCTTATTGCAATATGTGCTGGTTCCATCTCAATAGTACTGTAGTATTGTTTCAATTGATAACATTTACGAATATATGGTTAGTCTCGAAGAAATGCATAAACAGTTGAGAATAACCAAAATGAATGGGACTTTGAGGAATGGGACTGAGGAATGGGACCAACTGTATTACCTGTATTATTCACTGCTTTCTAAATAAGAAAAAAAAGTTGTGAATCGATCTCTTTATGCCTTAAAATAGTAAAAATTGAATTTCATTCAGAATATACTTTTGAATCTCTATTCCATTGAGAACTCAATTATTTTAATCTCTTCTTAAATAAAACTATTTTAAGACCAATTGTTAACAGTATTTGATTCGCTTGTAATCATCGAATAAAAGCATAAACTCTTATATTTTATGTATATATTAATCGTTATTTCAAATAAATTATGTTTTTGTCAAACAATAAATGAATTTTATTTTATTTGTTGAACCAATTCTTGAAATTAGATATATTTAAGACAAATACGAAGCACTAGTAATCCAAAAAAAGCTATGAGTTCTGCAAAAATTAATGTTTACTTATATTCTGTGAAAATATATACTTGAAGTACAATTGACTATAGATTTAATTTTATTCATAGCTTTGTTGGTTAGTTTCAGTCATTATATGTTCGCAAAACTTCTATCTGTTTGAGAGTGAAGACGACATCGACTGTCAATGAGTCCAATCTTCGGCTGAGAACTCAAGGAATCGCTAATCAAATCAATCGCAAAATTAAATGCATTAAAGGAGAGGGCAATTGTGAAAAGGGGTCAAGTTTTGTGAAGCCATAGCCCCGGAGTCACTGAGTCTTGTAGTCAAACCGATTGACAATTTAAATAAAACACGTCTTAAAGCAAATAAAGTTAAATTCATTGCAACCTCAGAGCTAATAGAGTTGTGACGAACTAAATGTCATTTTTTGTTCACAACGTTTACAGAATTTCGGCTCAAATTACTGAAAATTTAATATGAGTTGAGAAAATTGTTGCCAGAATTCGATCAAATTCGGGCAGAAGAGGCCATTTTTAGTGTTCTGCACAATTTTACACTTTCCTTAACCCCCAGATTCATGAGCCTGGATACTTTTTAGAATTGATGAAACTGTTTCTATAGATACGATTTTTATATGAATGCAGAGATTTGTGTCGTTTTGATGACTAAAAACGACTTAATTGTCAGATAAAAGCTTTACTTCGAGTCAGTGCTGAAAAAGTAGTAGATTTAGGAATTCTATTCATGTGATCCGAATCCTTCTTAATTACATGACTCATATGATTTCAGTGGATATGATTTACTATTGGAGGTAACCAGTGTAGATTTTTAGTAATTCAACTCGAAAATGCGAAGGCAATGGAATTTCTGTTAAATTGAGCCGACAATGATTGACATTGTTAGAAAGTAGGCGCAGGGTATATGAGCTATAGTATGGATTGATTGATGCCTTTCAATTGTCCTGTCTCAATAATCTTGTCATGACCTCGATCTTTAAAATTTTGAACAATTCAATTAATCCCAGGTCACAGTCAGCCATCACACACCTTGAGCCTGCGTGGCTGAGTCACCTGATTTCAATTTGAAAATAGTGCTCCTTTACTACCCCTAGCAGTAGCCCTAGCAGTACCCCTCTGGGCATCTCTGGTCAAACGCTTTATGAATCAAAGTATTTAATGATTGAAAAGTGAAATAATTATAATTATAATTAACTATAAATTAGTTATATTTGTGTTAAACATAACAATCAAAGAGACATAGAATTCAATTCAAATAATAGTAATTATTATTAAATATAATATAATTTATATATTATTTACAGTCGAGTCGAACCGAACCCAGAGCTGACACAGCACTCATATCCATATTTAAGGTCAATCCCTGCTCTGGTAGAACAATATATATCCGGATTCACTGGTCTTCTGCGTATCACTGGGCAGACCATAGAAGTCCTCTATAGCCGAGGCATCGATTTTGTCGACCAAATCGTCGTCAAAGAGGAGCCAAAAGCCGAACGACTTGACTATACTTATGTAATGGCCCCGATTGGGTCCACTGCCGCAGTGCACGACCACTGCCACCAAATCGTAGAGCTTGTCGTCGCACTCGATGTTCGACGTCTTGTTGAACAGTCGTAACTCCAGCGGAAAGACCACTCTATACGAGAGCTTCGTATGTCTGTTCTGCGCTTCCGTGTATTTGAATCTCTTCAGGTGCAGCGCCAGTATCATTGGCAGCTTCTTTATGCGCATCCTCTTCTGGGCCTCTTGTTTGGAACAGCAGTTCTCGCAGTAGTACTTGTGCTCTGAACTAAGCGTTTCTGTATTACTGAAGACTCGCAGACAATGAGTGATTGAAGTGTTTTGGTCGACGTCTACACTCAGGTCCAGGAAGTCCTCGTCCTTAGAGGACAGGGACTCGCAGTTCAAACAACGTGTCTCGTTAGTCAACGTTCCCTGAAATATGTCCCGAACCCAACACGCAGTCGGGTTTGAGTTGTTTTGCAGGTTTGGGTTTGGGATTGGGATCATTGGGTTCAGGCCTGACAACTGGTTCTGGTTTGTGGCGCTGTTGCTGTTGGCGCCGGTGGAGGCCTTGTCGTCGGGTGCGGACAGGAGGTCGGCAATGGTGTTGAGCAGGTAGTTGAGGAACTCGTGCGCGTCCTGTTGCATGTAGTTGTCGAACACCTCGTTCTCTTTGCGCAGCCGTCCGATGAACTTCTTGGGCGCAACGGTTCCCGTCTTCTTCTTCTGAGTGGCGATGTTGTGGAACAGATCGGCCAAACAGGTCAGGAGTGTCTCTTTGGTGTTGCGCTTATTCCGGGCCTTGTATTCCAAGACCTTTTCCCTGAAGGGCCGGCAGAAGTAGAGCGCCTGAAGAACACTATTGCAGTAACAGGTGTTCCCGAAGTTGACTAAACCGAAGTAGTGCTCATTGGCCGGGAACTGATCCGAACCGATCTCCTTCTCCAGTTGGGACGCATTGGCACCCATTGGTCACAACTCGCCACCACTTGTACAGTAAGCACAGGTATGAGTGCAGCCAATGTGCGGTCAATAGTTGGGCGCAAACATCGATTCAATCGATTTCCGAATCAATTATCGCAACAATTGTTTACTTAAACAAAGACTCAAACAATCGATGGATATATAAATGAAGACATAATTGATTGCAATCGAAGCCAAAAGCGATAAACAATTAATTGATTTGATTTCAAACTATATTTTCATTTCACACAACTCTACTCACACTTCAGTCATATTTGTTTAGAGATCGCAATCGATATGAAATGCAGACACTTTCGGACCCATTCGCAAGAGTCTCGTCAATATCGGAGTCAATCAGAAAGTTGGCAATAATTTAAATTGATCGTGCTCACTTGAAATATATCATACATCTATAATAACTAATCCTTTGTAATCAACTAAACTTTTATAAAAATTATATAAAATAATTATAAATATTTCCAATAATATAATTCGGGTATTGCTGAGACGGGCCGGTCATGCGCTAAAATTGATCTCTAATTCATCTTCTATTTGGTTCAATACATAAGTTTTGTAAATACTGTCCAATAGTTTACACAAATAAGTGAACTAATTGTGAATTGAACTAAATTTAGTACTTCTTTCACATTAATTAATATTAATTTATTTGCTTATCATTTCTCCTATTTGTCTGTTGTCTCCAAATATTTATAGTTTTATTTCTTGTCTAAGGGTTTAAAGAATAGAGAATAAGGGGTTGTATTGAATGGAGTGATGATGTCATTACACAAGTATTCAATGGATCTGTTGTTACAGTATATCAGTTGTTAAGCATTTAAGCATTCATTCACATTCTCTGCTTTAATGCTGATATGAATGCCATTCTATTGCTACACAAAAACCTCAATATTATTGCATTTCTATTGATTTGATTGAATCAAACAAATAAAATGATTACACAATTAGATAATCAGAGATAAAAATTAGTCCAATAATGGAATTGACATAAAATGAGAGCAAATGATCCACATTGAATTGGATACAGGAATGATTAGATACATGACATACAAGAATATGGAGTTGTATAGTATACTGGCTATAGTGTCTGGGTTTGCATATTTCAAATACTTGTGCCCATCATTCAGACACTCAGAGTCGCAATTATATTAATAGACTGTCGATTGGAGTCGAGTATTAGCGCTGATTACTATACAGTACAGAGAGTACAGTGAGTTTGCATCAGATTATAGGCTATACTGTAGTACAGTGTATACACTCTATACAGTCTATGCAGTGTATACAGTGTGTACTGTGTGTACAGTCAGTACTAAATATGATTTAATAGTTCACTCTTTATATCACTATTTATTTTATTTTCTTTTATTTCAATTTTTCAATTCATCTCATTTTTTAGTTCATTTTTTATTATTATTATTATTTCAGTTAATTATTCGGTTCATTAAAATTGTAAACAATATATAAGTTATAACTAATAATAACAATAAATATACAGTAAATCAATATTAATATTAATTCAATGGAAATGAATGGTCAGAATGTGAGCGCAAACACATTGAACGCAAAGACAAACAACAATTTGAATATAAATAATAATAATTTGATTCAAACGATGCAAACAATGCAAACATATTTGACTCCATTGGGCCCGAAGTCGACCTCAAGTATGCATTGCTTTTATTGATTCGGTTTCGAGTCATTGGACTCAATAAACATATTATTGTTCAGACATTGAGTCGATTAACGCATATCTTATCTCTGAATCTCTTCTAATGGCAGACAATAGCGTCAAACAGAGCTCTTCCGGCAGTGAAACCGATGTCTCGACGTCGACCTCAACCGAAAACCTGTCGCCAGAAGAACGATATGTATTGAGAAGTGGTGTCCGACAGGAACCTCAGGGCGAAGAGACCCTTCTGGTGAACAGTACGGGTGCGGCCGACGGCATGTCTCTCAACAATACTCTTATTATACATCACAACAAATCAGTGGACAACACATCGCAGACGAACTACCCGTCCGTTTCGCCATTCTTTTACGGCAAACGAATCGTTAATAACATAAACAATAACAACAATAATAACAATAATATTAACAATAATTTAAATAATAATATAATTAATTGTAATAACAATCTGAACGACAGCACAAACAAAGTTCAATCGATGTCTTCGCTGTCCAACATGTCTGCCATGCCTTCGATGGCCACAAACAAACTGAGTTCACATATCAATAATGTGATGATTAGAAGCAAATCTCCGCCTAATCTGCAATTAAGTGCTTCCACGCGAACATCCAGTTGTGAGTCCGTTCCGTCCAGTCCTAACGCCTTCAACAGAGCTCTTCTGCAACACTTCCAACTGAGTAACTGTGCTGTCGATAGCGCTTCCGAACTGCAACAGCCAATGCTGACCAACTACTTGAACTCACTGTCCAGCCATTGGAAAGTAGGGGAAAGTAGTCTCAACACAAACTACGATCTTCTCAAACACACTGTCCATTTGCCGCCTCCGCCCGAATACGAACGACAATGGAATAACTCGAGTCCTAACTCTGCCTCCAACTCGACGACACCGGAATCCAAGTCAGTAGAACGACTGGCCATATCCCGATCCCATCCGGATCTCTCGAAACTGGACGACGAAATGGCGATAAAAGATATGAAATGTAATGAAATGATTCCCAAATACAATATGATTGAAATGTTGAGCGCAGAGAACGCGGCCTTAAAGACAGAGTTAGAGCTCTACTACAAGAAAGTCTATAAACTCCAGAAAGTGAGTCAACACCACAACACCACTGACCGACTGACTGCTTGTCTGACTCCAGTCATTGTACACTATATTGGCTTTGATTTAATGAAAACATAATTTCTTTATTCGTTTGACTCTCAGTTCGAACTCGAGATCCAAAAAGTACATCAATCGCACGAAGAGCTGATGAGGTCTTCGGACAAGAAGGAGAAGTTAGAGCGAGCCATAAGATATAAACTCGAAATCGATTCCCGAAGACTTCACGAACAGAACAGAGATCTGAAAAGTATTGAAAACCTTTCCTTTCCTTTCGATTCGATGTTTGTTTTGCTTTACAATAATTGTTTGATTTCAGACCAATTGGACACCGCTTTGGCCCACATATCGAAGAGACCGGTAAAGTGTTTACTGACTGTTCTGTTGTTCATTCGGTTAAAGGAAACAAATCTTGTTTTCAATTACAGATTAGCGACAGTTTAGATGACGGAGAACTCAAGAAGGAAATCGGCAAAAGGGATGTCCTCATCGCACAACTACTCTCACAAAGTAATTATTATTGTCTTTTAAATAGTTTTCGGTTAAAACTTGGATATAATCCTGACTTTGGATTCATTTCAGACAAAGAACTTCTGAACGAAAAAGAGAGACAAGAAATCGAATTACAGGCGCAGAGACTGACTCTTCAGGAACAGCGCAATCACATCGATATTCTGGACAATGCGCTTATGAGTGCGCAGAACAATGTCATCAAATTGGAGACTGAGGTAAATGAGTGGCACATAGATTGCATGAATGGCTCTGAGTATAGGTTCTGTTGTCCAACAGTGTCGCAAAAAGCAGGCCTACGAGGAAAGGGCTAACCATTTGCAGAAGGCTTTGTCGAACTTACAACTGGCCAGTGATAGGAGACTTCAAATGGAGAAGAGAGTGCGAACCCATCTGGAGAAGGAGATCGAAGCACTCAAGAAGCAGCAGACCATGGGAATGGGAGGACACAAAGTCGGACCAAAGGCCGACAAAGAGGTCGAAGACTTGAAAAGAGTGATTCGTGACTACGAAGAGAAGATCATATCTCTGGAGGCAGAGGTCACCAAATGGGAACAGCGCTATCTCGAGGAAAGCACTCTAAGGTCAATTGAATTGAGCTCCGCGTCAGCCCCGAAGTCAGTATTACTGGTCTTATGCCATGTGTTTGTGTTTGTGTCCAAAGATCTGAAATCAAACTTAATATCCATTCGTTTGCATTCGTTTGACTGCAGAGACGCCAAAATCGCAGCCTTAGAGCGGACTTCACAGGAGAGCGAGAAACTGATAGCCGAGGCCAGGAATGAGCGCTTGCGACACATGGATGAGCTGCACATTGCCAACAGAAAGAACGCCGAATTCGAGGGTCGAATCAAAGACATGGAGTCGAAACTGGCGGAGAAGGAGGCGATGATTAAGGTTTTGAGACAACACTCGAGAGACAAAGACGTGGTTTTGCAGAAGACTGTGTTGGCTCAGCGCACGCCCGGCCACAGACACGCCCGCTCTGCCAGCACTATGGGTCTGACCACACATTCGAACTGTCACTCAAACCAAACCAGTAGTGGAATGTCGACAATGAGAACGACGAGAGAAGACTCGACACAAAACAGCATTCAATCGAATGATTCGAACTCTCAGAACGGATCCAACGATACGACTAAACTGAATCTCGACGAACAACTCAAACAACTGGACTCTCGACTTACGAACAAAGTTTGTGAACACTATCTCATTCTCATCGCTCTCTCTATTCATTCATATTATTATTTGATTTGTTTATTGACACGAATTTTGTTTTCATTTCTAATCAATTCATTCATAAATCGTTGATTTGGTTTGACCTGACCTGACCTGACCTGACCTGACTCGGGTGCGATTGCAGGACTCGATAATAAGAGCGCTTCGATCCGAAAAAGAACGATTTCCGAACCATTACAACAATTGGAGGCTTTAATCGATTCAATGATTTAACGCTTTATTGCAATGAATCGAAACCCGAATTTCGAATCTTTTCATAACTAGAGCTCTATTTGTATTGATTGTATTGATTGTCTGTCTGTCTGTCCGTCTATTTGTAAACATAAACATAAGTCTAATGTATTCCTGTGTTCTGTATGTATGCGGGCATACATTCGGTTGTAATTAACTCTACTTGAGCTGCAATTATAGCTTATATTGAATCATGAATTTGTGCCAACCCTTCGATCCTTTGTTTATAACATTATTCCGAATATAATATAATGTAATGAATATAATGTTAAAAATGTATAATTAGTTCAAAATTATATTTAATTCAATAAACTATTTATTATACAATACTTTCCGACCAATCGAGTGCACCGTTGTTTGTGGGCCTGTGCTCACTATAAGCACAAGAATACTGTATTGACTGTATTGACTGTACTCCGGTTCCTTTGATAATGGTATCAAGTGATCCGTCATATAATAGATCGGATTCGCTTTCAACCAGGGTGACCAGACATCTTGGACAGTCCTGGAATCGAGATGTCTGACCAGGACAATATACTGTTCTGGAAAGCTTTACTGTTATAGGCTATTAATCCGATCTATTATATGCAAGCTTAGACTTTTTTTTGAACTAGCATTGCCCTGCTCAAATAATTGACATCGAGTCCCATTCACTAAAGTTCGTAACGAATATTCATTATATTTGAGTCAAATATCTTTACAAATACTTTCTTACCAATAGTTCTCT
>JAQIWA010000301.1:0-37491 GCA_034693305.1 Eueremaeus valkanovi | reverse complement strand
AAGAAATATATAAACAATAGATATTTAGCCGTGAAATTGAAAAAAGTAAAAAATTCATCAAAAAATAAAATAAACATATAATAAGAAAATATGGAAAATAATAGAAACAAAAAAATCATTTCAATTCATACGAGAATTTCAATTATAAAAACTTGTTATAAAACTATATAAATATAGAGCAGAATACAATAAGTCTATTAAGAATATATCGCATTATATATACCATTCATATTCATAATCAATATTTGAAATTCTCGTTTAAAATATATCAAGTTTATAAACAAATAGCTGTTAGCGAGTTAGCCCAACAAGGCTTATATCAATCTCTATTGTAATTAAAATTTATTTTTTCTGCCTTTGAGTTACTATGCGATACCCAGAGAGCAAAAGCTTAAGGAAAACAATGAGTAAAACCGCACCCCTGGGTAAAACACCAAAAGATACTGATATATCTATTTATCCATGAAATAGTTCATAAGAGAGTCCATGAAATAAATACAGAAAACTCGTTAAGAATGAGTAAAAATTTATAATCAAATTAAAGAAAAAGTATGAATGGCTTCAAAATATTTATCTTTCTCTCTCTAATGGCTATATTCCTATCAATTTTACTTTTTTCTACGGCTATAGCTATTAACAAATTCTCTTTTTTCCAGCTCAAATACCATTTTGGATAACAGTGCCTAAAACTACTCCACCCTTTTTCTGTCCTTCTCTTATTCATACTTCAAAATCTTGATCTTATAATACAGTTATTATTTTGCGTTAATTTTATTGCCAAATAAAACCGTTTTGTTTGAGAAATCTTTAAAATCTAACGAAAAATTTCTTCTAAATAAATAAATATAATGATTGACATTATATACAGTAAATAAGTTAAGGAAAAAAAGTCATAATAAAAGTATAATACCGTATAATATAAAGATCTAAATATTTTTTTTCGACTTTTTTTCTTCATTTCTCTGTTATCTCATTAGTCTAATGGGTATTTAAAACTGGATTTGGTAGTCGGGGCCAGACTTGGCCTGGCTTTAAATGTGAGGAAATATTGAATACATACGAAATATGATATTTAATATTAAATATTAATAAATGATGTTTTATACGCGAATCGCATCTCCATTAATCTCAATGCAAAAGAGCACTGAATTTGGACATGAATTGAATTATTAATTATCAGATAATATATTTTTCGAGCGCTAAACAGTCCATCTGTTTATTGAATAACTTATATTTTGACTATGGATTATGTCTGGCCTCACATCTGGGCATAAACTTCCTTAACCTACTTATAAGTATTATTTTATAATTGTTTAAATTATTTATTTTTTTCTGTCAATAATTTTCAATACAATAAAAATTAATATTTATTTATTGAAAAAGTATAACAAAAACATAAATAATAAATACAATCACTATTTCAGACGCTTTTGTTCAGAGATTTATTGCTTGAATAAAGAGAGAAATAATAATAAGAATTTTTAATTTAATTTTATATGAAATTTAAATTTTCGTTTGTGTTTCCAAAACTTCTTTTCTGATAAAACAGTTTTTCTAATCATTTGTTTCGATTTTTAGATCATTTTTAAGGTTAAGTTGAAATTTTCTTAACTGTACTGAACACTAGAATTGATGTTTTTTTCAAAACACAGTTATTGTTTGGCCCTTATATACAGAGTAATTGTATTAATAAATAAACTTTTTTATTGTATTTTTTTTCTATTTAAACATATCTATAGAAGAAATATGAAAAACCAGTCCATAAGATAATGAGACGATTTATTCAAGTGATGGATGACTTAATCGCCAGTTGTGTTAAACGGTATTCAACATTAAGAGAGAATTAGTCTAAATATAGAAATTTATTTTATTTTAAATATATTTGTATTACAAATAACTATATTTCCAAAGAATCAATAGTTTGTATTCATAAACACAAAATGATTTCAAGTATTCTTCAAAGAAGGAAAATATGTAACAAATTCTTGTTATCGAAGCCTCAATCAAATGGACTGAAAAACATGCTCTGAAAAGGACAACAGTATTCAGACGTTCGCTAATAAGACTCTGAAAACTATCGTTTTCCTATCTATAGGTATACACTGTATTATAATAGCCTGAATAGTAGTGCTGATAACCAAATAGTTAATTGTCTACAAGGGTTGTCAACATTTGCATATAAGCAGAACGTTTGCAATAAACAAATATTCAATTATTTGTGAATTATCTAAAGAGAAATTTTTAGATAAGAAATACATTAGAAAAAGAAAATTCTTAATAAATAGCTATAATTGCAGCAGATTTTCGCTATTAAAATCAAAATCGATAAAACAATTAATGATAATTACAGCTAAAAATAAATAATTAATTGAAAGAAAAAGAAACAAAACATTGATTCAGACGTGTATATTAGGTAATAGTGTGTCAGCGATGAGATATATTTAAGTGAAGTCTAAGTTTATAGCGTAAGACAACTTATAGTTACGTAACACAACTCAAACCTTAATAGTAAGTGCTCTCAATTCGCAGCTGTTTTTCTTATTGAACTAATTTCTGGTTTTTTAGTTCGTTTTGCTTTAATTTATGCTTTTCTGTCGATTCTATTCAATGGTATTCGCTTTGAATCGATTTTCTTCACTTCAATCACAGAATCAAAGCTCACTCAAGGCTTACATAACAATATTGAGAATAAGAATTAGACTGATATTAGATCTAATCAATTAAAAAATATATATCATTTCAAATAAAATAGTTGAGTGTTCTGGAGCAGAGATGCCGAAAGGGAATGTACCCGAATTGGCCTGACATGAATTGAGGTAAAGGCTATGTTAGCCACACTTCGTCCAAAACATTTAGTCGACACTGTTATTGTGGCCATAGGTTTGATATTTTTTAATGTAGTAATTATTTCGACTACAAGACCTCATCCGAGGCCGAGCACTGCATCCCTGACTCTAATAAGCTGTTAATTCTATTGACTTTTTGCAAATAAAACAAAAAAATATTTAATAGTTTTATAATTGACTTATTTGTAGAGATTTGTCGAATTGAAACAGTGATGCGGAAAGTCAGCAAAGTTTGTGTACAGGTATTAGACCTAATTTTTTAGCCAAAAAAATGTTAAAAACATGAATCGCATAAATCGGATAAAACTTATCAGATCTGAATTCAAGATAAGGAAAAGCGTACAAAAAGTGGGATGGTGCAAAGTTCAGTCGGCTTCAAACCGCGGCATTTCAGTCCCATCTCAATCTGAATCTCTGCCTTAAATTACCCCGAATTATACAATTTTCGTATTCAAAGCTGTTTTGAGGTTTAGGTTTGGTTTGAAAAATGTATTTTATATGAAAACAGAAGTCAATTGATTTGTTCGCATCTATTAATCGATTATTTATTTATTCGTTCAAAATATAGTTCAAAGCTTTTATATAAAGTTTTTGTTTTCTTATTTTGAATTTTGATTTATAATAAGATATTTTCAGTTATTTTTGTTTTGTCTCTCAATTCATATCGAAATAGAGTAGAATTTTCCGATTAATCGCATAAGTGATTCGGTTAAGTGTAAAACTATTTTACCTTAAATATAAATATTTTTATATGACTTCTAATATATTTTCTTCTATTGTTTGGCATTGAAATGAACACAAAAAATATATGCGAATCAAAAAAATCAAAATATTATTTAATACAAAGAGAAGACTTGTTTAGAGATATTAACCTCCAGTTTATGTAACACAATATTAAAGCGAATACTGAATACTCTCTTATATTATGAATAGTAAGAAGAAGTAAAAACTTATAAAACTCGGTCAACTCAGGTATCTGTTGTTGAACTTCATGGATGTCTAGTAATAAAAAAGTTATTTCTTTTATTTTTCGATTAAATTCCTATCAAATGAGCTTTCGATAAAAATAAGTTTTCTCCGGATAAGTTCACTTAATTTATTACTCATTTATTTTCGATCTATTTTATAGTTTTCTTGTATTAATTGAAAATCTCTAATCAATCGATTATCTCTACAGTTGTATTGACTATTATTTTTGAGTGAATGCACTTTTAATCTCAGCTTTACTTATATTTTATGATTAATTTCTAATAATTTTTCATTTTTTTAACTATAAGAATAAAATTGGAGCGAAACTGAATCTAAGCTCAAATGATGTGTTCTTTCTATACATTAGATAAAGTCCTTCTTTAATACATTGGATAAAAAAAATATTTTATAGAAATGAGATTAGATTTAGAAATAAATATAAAAATCTTGTTATTTATAGACATTCACACCGATTGGCAAAAATGATTTCAATTCATAAATCAAATCAATAACTAATGACTTGAATTGAAATAAATTGAAGCGAAAATCAATTTAAACGGACTGATAGTCTAACGAATCAACTTATTCAAAGTCACCTAAAATTAGCCCTGTGCCATCACACCCTCTGGGCATAACTGTATTAAAATTACATAAGTTTTGAATATAAAAAAACTTAAACTAATATTTTCGAAAACGTAATGAAATTTTTGTTTTCACACAATTTATATGACATAAAGTAATTCAAACATTTTTTTCTTTAAAAAAAACATAAATCAGTTAATACTCTTCACGACACTGTCGACTGACATCAATACAACTAAAAGCAAATGTTTTTATAGCAGAAAAATTATTTAGTATTTTCTTGTTTATAATGAACTTATCTTCACTCTAAATAAGATCAATAAACTCTAAATTAAAAATATATTTCTTTACACTTTTTTTTCTTCATGTCTTTACTTCATGTATGAGATATAGAATCAAAAGCAAAGCTTTACTTATTTTTTAAGTAGAAATTGATTTAAATCAAAGTTAAAAATAAAGTTCATTTAAACGTGACTTTAATCGAGCGTTACTTAAAAGTAAAATAAAATAAAAAATAATATGAATTATATATAAAAAGTGCACTAAATTCGTGTCTGAAGAAACTGAAGTCAATTTACAGCAATTAACTCATGTTTTAAGCCATGCCTATTAACTAATGATTTATTCAAATAATTTTAATCTTGAGTTATAAGACAAATAACACTTTTTTCTTATGATTTATGCTTTAAAAAGCAATTTTTTCTGAAACTAATCGATGAAATATTTATTGATAAATGAATTTTTAGAAAAAAAAATTCAATTAACTTATTGGGAGAAAAAATATTTTAAATTCAATAAGTTTTAAGTGAAATAAATATAAAAAACTTTTTTAGAAATCAATTTTCAGGTCAAATACAGACGAAATGTTCGATATATTTAAAATTGAAAAATATTAAACATATTTCTAATCTATTCACAAGTACTGTATTTCACTTAAAGCAAGAAATTTAAAAAAAAATTATTTTTTCTTCGTTTAGAACAAGAAAATAATGTAAACTTCCTCTGGCTATCAAATGGTTCGGATACAAACTTTATAGCACAGAAAGCAGCAAACATACAGTGCCAGACAAATTCCGACCCACTTTCTTCATAGTTTCAATAGTTTCTGGGTCTTTCCTACACAATTTTCAATATTCATGAGTTTCTTCAAATGTATAGATAATTGTATAATATTTTGAGCTGAGGCTCAATCAGACGACTAAAATAACTACTCCGACACAAATTATGAACCCAGATAAGTACCAAGAAGTGTTCCCGACAGTGTATTTCAATAATGAATAAGACAAAAAATAAGACTGTCATTTGAACTTACTTTGAAGAGTTTATCCCGGGTGTACCAGACATCCTCCTCGTCCTCATAGGCGTAGGGCTCGCCATAGTTCAAGTGGTCGCGAGAACGGGAGAGGATCTTACGTCTGCTTATCATCGCTTATAGTCTTTCGGTTCAATCGCTCAGTTATAGTGAGTCTCACAATAGTTGTCACCAAATGTCAACTTATAAGTTGTGTCCGTTTATTGTCCGATGATTTGATGGATTTAAGTCCGAAATCTGTTCAATCAATTTGAATGACTGAGTGATAAGAGTTGACTCTCACTGAACTTCAATACACTTAATGTCTATTAGAGTCCAAACGTCAGATCAAAAGCACAAGAAATACAATAAATCTTTTATTAGTTTAGAAAAGGTTTAGCACCGATGCTGTTGACTACCTGTGCAGTGCAACTTCACATTCTCATTCTCAGTCTGATTCTGGTTAGCTCTCATACCAGCCCTCATTCAAATGCAAGTCTGTTCCCAATCTTCAGAATCTCATTGCTATTTCATTGGCTTTCCCTAACACTAGTCGTATCGCAGCAACAATTTTAAGTCTATATACACTTTGCACAGTAGAGTGCACTCCACTCATACCATCTGTATTGCTGTCACTGGCATTCACAAACAACAGGTAAATATGGAGAGTGAGCAGGGACAATCTAATATAAATGTTCGAGTTATAAATATATCAATGCTGAAATGTTTCCACCGATAGATTTGTAAAAGAAATAAGAACATGAATTTACCCTGTTCAATTCGAAATGAACAATCTAGAACCTGAATGAAACATGATTTTGTGTGGGTTAAATAGGTTGAAGAAGGGTCAGTGTTGTACTCGTAAGAGCACTTACTTTGTGAATGACTCCTAACATGTGTTTCGCATTGAATACAAACATAAACATTGAGTCAAACCTTAATCGCATTTAAAACTAAATTAAATAATAATTGAAATAATTGTCAATCAATTCAATGCAAACAATGTTTGAAATCTCGGTTTGAATACAAATATATTATCAAAGATTGTTGGCTGTGTTGGCCGAGTATGTGGTGGTTCCGATGGCATGCGCGCCGATTCTTCCGGTCGGTCATGAATCCAGTGGACCCGCAAACGGCCCGCAAGTGGTCAGTGAGGCTAAGGTTCCTTTACATCATAATAGCCTGGAATGCAATGGTTATATCGTATCGCTATTACGACAAGAATAAGGATAAGCTCAAAGAGCAGGGCTATATCGAGGACGTGACCCCCGCGCACAGGAAGGCCCGGCTTATGAGCTTAGGCGACGTCACTATAGTCAGGACTGGTATCAACCGCCCGACCACTACATACAGCATCAACGCTGAGGAGTACTCACAAGAGTTCCATCAGAAGCAACACCAGTCCAGACAGGAGTACCTCAAGAGGAAGGAAATGGAGGAAAGGGAGGAACAGCTCAAAAATGCAGACAATGAGTCAATCAGTGATTAGTTTCAGATTTTGTTTAGACTTTAATTAATTGTTTTATTAATTAGTTTTCAATTCAATCATAATTTGTGTAAAAATTTATTAAATATTTATCAAAAATAATATTTTTTGTTTTGTTTTATTTAAAATCAATTCGTTTTTTGTCTATATTTTTGTTATTCTTCAGAAAAATTGAGACATTGATTGATAATTGGATTATTTTGGTAATCAAGGACAGGGATAGCCATAGTTGGCACCAGAAATAGTGCGATTCTGATGGACATAAATAAACTTCATTTCAATACTAGATTTGATATAACATTTGAATGCCTTTCCGTTCGACACGTATTGCAGGCATTCATTAAAACTTGAATTAATTTTTCAAAAATATTTCATCTATTCGTTGATTAACTACTGTTTCACTGTTTCTGATCTGCTTTTATGTTAAGCTCTTTATTACAATTGATATTCATTTGAAGTTATCTTTAGATAAAACTTAAGAACATTTATGAGAATTAATATTTCAATCATTTATTTATTTATTTATTCTTATAATCAGTTCAATCGATAACTCCTACCAATTGTCTGATTATTATATAAAACATTTCATAGAATATCCTGTTTTAGTAATGCTCTAACACTTGAGCAGACAATTGGTAGGTGTGATCCACAGCTCACATACGGATTAATCTAATTTCACTATTTTTCTGACTATATTTTGCCCAAAATATTGCAAATATCAGAAAAATATACTTTCACTACATTTTTAAGCAGCGATTAATCGGTGAGCTATGAAATGATTATTAATTTTTTTTATAAAAACTTTTATTTAATAATGTTTTTCCTAATAATAAAATGTTTGGAAATTTTTGTATTTATGGGCAAAAACTCTGTTTTACTGTTTTATACAATAAATAATTTATGTTTTTATATAAAGTGTGGAAAATAATTCAGATAAACCATATTATCAAGCATTCTATTTCTTACTATTGAGCTATCAAGCTAAACTTAGCTGGGTAATATACTGTACCAAGTTTTAAGACCAGACCAAATAATAAATTAAATTCGGGGTCAAAACTAATATTATTGTCTGAAATGTCAGTTTATGATCATTTTTGTCTCATTTGTATCAATATTAGTCTAAGTAAAGGGCTTTGAAACAAAATGAACTGGTACAGTACATCTTAATCTAAATTACTTTGTTATCAGTTTTTATTATTTAGTTATAATTTTCAGTTTATTTTGAGTTTATCACTGAATATCGTGTTTTCGATGGAATTCCTACCGGGGTTTCTGCACTTACTGTTATTCAGTGTCTTTCCTTTCTACCGGTGTTATCTTGTTATAAATTGAAATTTTTCATAAAAGCCATCCTGGCAATCGAAATGAGTTGCTAATATTTAGATCTAATTCAGTTGAAAACCTTTTTATGTTTATTATAATAATAAACTGAACTAATGTATAGTTTTATTAAGAAATAATTTCTATTCCATTAAATGCCGTTTATCTGTAATTCTATTATATTTTCTGACATTTTCTATAAAAAAAATTCTAAGAATTTCATAAATTATTTCCTGATTATATACGAAATTTTCTGATTCATGTGATAGCATATCAATCAATGTCAGAGTCATTTGCTATGATTTTTCCACTCATACCCAACACAAGAATCTCTACTAATTTCCCATTCACTGATTTATGTGAACAAAATAACCCTAATTACTTTGAATTATAATCTCATTTTACTCAATGATTTACTTTGTTTATACCCTACTTCTGGCACATTCCTAACTAAAAAAAACTATGTGATCCAGCTGTATTTTCTACTGTTCTAATTAATGTATACATTGGACACAGATTTCAGGAACCATTGAATAATTCTCTCTTTTATTCCACAGATTTTTCTAAAAAAAATAATGAAAGCTCTGAACGCATAAGAGATTAAACCAAAATATCAATTGAAATCATAGCGAACTTATCTTTAAAAATCATCTTGCATAAAAATTGAATTGAAAAATAATGAAGTTCTTGAAGAAAATTAAATCAGTTATAAAAATATGTCGAATATCACTGATTGTGCTCAACAGCATTGCTATTATAACTGCACTGTATTTTATGATATCAAGAAAGGACTTGGCGTTTCAGGACCTGGATATGAGTCTGGGTGTACTGTTAGGCTTCGGAATCATAACCATATTTATAGCCATATTCGGAATAATGGTCTCTTCGTATACTCGGAAGAAGAAGAAGAAACTGCATTACAGACTCGTCCTCTTATACGCCATATTAACCGCTTTAATGCTATTAAACGCTGCAATCGTTGCCGCCGTTTATGTCCGCAATATGACTGTCGGCAACATTATATTCGCCGTCTTTATGGTTGTATTTGCACTTTTGATTATACCCCTGGCCTTTGGATTCGCCTGTATTCTTAAGAAGACCAGAACTCTTAAGAGACTTAATATGATTTAGATTTCTGTTTTGTTGACTCATTTTTTCATATCTTCGTATTCATTGATAAAATTTGATTTTTTATTATATTATTTATTTTTTTCAGAAGCAATGACACAAACATTGAGTTTTATTAGTTTTTGTTTTAATTATGATATTTGTAATAAACATAATTAAAGTTAATTTCTTTGCTTAGCATTTGCTTTGGTATTAAAGGTTTTGCTAAACAATACAGACGTGAAATAAATTGCGTATATTTTTAATCAGTTTTTATTATTGCCATCAGTTTTGTTAAAGTAATTAAAATCAGTTCAGTTCAGTTCAGACCAGTTTTTGCCATTTATGAAATATCTGAACGTATTAATGAGTATTTTCACTTTAGTGCCTCATTAGCCAGGTATCAAAACATGGATTAATTGGTAGTTTCTTCTACTTTTAGATTTTTTGTAATTTTTTCATCTATACTGAACTCGAGTGGAAAACCACGTTGGGCATTGATTGATAGTTCGATTATTTTGGTAATCAAGGACAGGGGTGGCCATAGTTGGCACCAGAAATAGTGCGATTCTGATAGACATAGATAACTCTACGGCTCAGGAATGCAGACAATGAGTCAGATTTTGTTTAGGCTTTGTTTTATTAATGAATTAATTTTTGTGCTATTATTAAACTCTATAAAAAATATGTATTTTTAGCACAAAATCTGATAACAATTTATGAAAATTTATGGAAAACAACTAATATTTAAAAATAATAATAAAAATATTCATTCTTTTAAAAAGTTTGATAACAAGTAAATAAAACGGATTGTGTTTTGATTGACTACTGTTTTGACGGATAACTAATTTGATTAATGGCTTCACAAATACGTTTGTAGTCCCAGGCGTCGCCTTTCAGTCGCTTCCTATGAATAACGCATTTGTTCTCAAACTTACAGATCTCTAAAGTGAACTCCAATATAATTGTGTCCATTGTCCACATAAAACAGCGCAGACAGTACTTCCTGTATAGCAGAGAAAATTGTTTGAGCACAGGTATGATCGCACAAATAAGTTGTTAAGTGGAATAGAAAACAAAGGTTTGGGAGAAATACAGAAAAAGCAATTTTTGAATGACTAACGATTTTTGAGTGCACTGTACGCCTCGCACCCGAAGTATGTCCAGTAACTTATCGATACACTGTTGCGGATCATTAAATTGAGTCAGAGTTATGTTCTTGTGATTAGCAGATCCTCTGGCGATAACTCTTGGCGCCTGACTCTTAGCCGGAGCGCTGTTGGCTAACACTCCCCTGAAGTGCACCTTCTTTGGAGTCTTTTTATTCGCAATGATTAGTCTTTCGGACGTAAAACTGCGACCGAATGCACGTAAAGGACTGTTAGTATTGGAATTGTTTGGGGCTAAGACCCTGGCGTTCTTGGGTGCAGTGGTGGCGCCTTTATTCTGCTCTTCAGCTCGAGTTAGTCGAAGAGAATCCTTGACTTTAGGCGACTGTTCGGACGAAGCCTTTAAGGGTATTGTTGAGCAATGATTCGACTCATTCCCCAATAAATCTCTGGATAACAGGGGTTCAGTGGCTTCCGATTGATTGGTCGACCCCTTCATCTCATATTCATTGAGTGAATCCCAATCTATCTTAAGTAATCGTTTGGCGCCAAATATTTTCGGGGAATTGTCTGAAAATGTGTTTAAAAAGCATTATTAAAAATAACGGCTAACAACACAATACCTGTTCTGTCGGCAACGGATGAAAGACTTTTACTCCTTCGCCTCTGGTCAGGGATGAGATCACACTTTATGGTCAACGGCTTAACAGAAAACAAATTTGAGTTCAATTAAAGTCAATATATTTTATAAAATACCCGAAAATAGTTTGAATTCTTCAGAATCAGCCAATAAGTGGCCGTTTGGTACCCAAACCCGTCTCTTATGTTCAGTTTGAGCTCTTCGAGCGATACTCCGGGGAAGCGATCGCAACATATGTTTAAGGCCTCATCTTCTGAGAGCTGGTATTCAGCAGATAATTGTGGCTTTACATCATTGACTCGAAGCCACGGGTCGTTCAGAATCTTTTTTATAGTAATCCTCTGAATCGGATCCGTTTGAAGCATACATGCGATCAGTTTTTGTGCCTCTTTTGACAAATGGTTTAACGACTCATACTTTCGGTAAAAATACAAATCAATTACTAATTTTGTTTATAATCCGAAACAATTCAATTGAATTCAATTCATTTCAATATTCATTACTTGGATTTTCTGATGCAGTTTTGGCCGATTCTGGTCATCGAATGGGAGTCGACCCACAAGTAGAGCGTAAAGCAGAACACCAGCGCTCCAGACGTCAACCGGTGGTCCGGAATAAGTCATCTCTTCGAATATCTCCGGCGCCGCATAAGCAGGACTTCCACAACAGGTCTTCAAATCAAACAATTTATTCGATTCCTATTTGAATGAAAATTAGTTTAAAATTATAGCAAAACAAAACAATAGTATAGAGTATATACCGAACAGTGAGCGGAAAGACCGAAATCTATTAACTTTATGTTCCGGTTCTTATCGAACAGAATATTCTCCGGCTTTAGGCTTCTGTGTGCGAAGCCATTGGTGTGAATAAAGTCCAAAGTCTTTATCAAATCTCTGAATGTAATTCTGGCCTCTTCTTCGGTAAGTCTGTATTCGGAGGCCGAGTAGTCGAACAGTTGGCCGCCATTACAGTACTGGTGAGGAATGGGTATAGAATAGGAATAGAAGTGATTCTCAGCAGAAGTTCATATGAATTGAACAATACCTCCAAAATTAAGTAAATATTTTCTTTTGTTTCGATCACTTGATATAGTTTCGCAATATTTTCGTGATTTAAAGCCTTTAATGCCTTTATTTCGATGTAAACCCGATGTAAATCACCCTAAGGTCAGACATAAATAAAAAACTTTAATAAACTCAACGATTAAAGTGAAAAATCTATTGAACGTAATGTGTACTCAAAATAATAAGCCTAAGAATGGGTTCACTACTTACGCCTAACTTTATTTTGTCCATCATTTTTATGGCCACTTTCTGGTTAGTCCTCAGATGTGTGGCCAACCGAACTGAGCCGAAGCCGCCTTAGGGTTGGGTCAAAAAGTTTGTATTGAATCGAGTGGACTATTGGTGTAATACATACCTTGGCCCAACTTCTTGGAGTGGATGTAATAGCCTGATCCTATGTCCACGTCCTCCGCCATACGATCATTGGCTCTGAAGTACCCATTCTTCTGGTCATTGTCTTCGCATACGGCCATCGATGACAACATTTTCACGATTATTATGACTGATATTACTAGAAATAAATATGAATTGACTGTCAGTGCACAGGCATTGGGTGCTTATGGCTCTCATATGACTTGTATGAATAGCCGGTTTTGGGTAATCTAATAGTAAAAGTTGAATCGACTGGACATCATGTGAGTCGTGTTGTGCTGACAGTCAGTACTGTTTGAATTGTTTGTCGTTTGAAATACAGTTAACCAGAAGTGGAGAGCAAACCAATCATTGACTCACTTATACTCTTATCTGTTCTGTTGTCATAAAAGCAAAACTTTCTCAACTGATAAGAACTCTTTACCCCTACCTGTGCAGAGAGATTGTGCTCAACCACTCTTACAACTATTGGAAAACTTTTTAAAACTTTTTTGACATTTACTTCACTTTTAATTATGATTATATGAAAATCCATTTTACAGTAGTTTTTGTTAAAAAAAACAAATTAACCCATAATTACATCGTTTAGTCAATCAGTAAATAATTTTCTTATTAATTTTCTAAATATTCTTTCAAATTAATAATAATTTAGCACTAAATTAGTTAATATTAAAAACTAAATAAAAATATATTTAAAAACATTAATTTTAAACCCCTTTCGGGTCAAACGTAATGTTGTTTATGAATTACATAAAACATTTGCATTAAAAATAGTGAACGATTCGAATGAGTCGATCGACACGTGCTTTGCATTCTTTAACGACTTTTTATCGTTTTCTCAACATTTGAACCATTAGTTCGAGCGTTGACTCCATTCAGACGATTAGATCAGAGATTATGTTCTCTTCAGAAGACGTTCGCATAAAAGACGGATTACTTGAGGCCAACACTGTTGAGGAGATTAACCCGAATCCGACTCAGAGTCAGACCAGCGCAGAGCCGATGGACAGCCTGTCTGTTATCAACAGTCGAACGCCCAGTCCGGCCAACAGTGGAACGGGATCTGTGGGCCAGAGGGGCAGAACTAACAACTATGTGGCCTCTAATGTGGCCAACACACACGAGGACTGGCACACGGCTACCGGTGCTGCGGACAACTGGACGAACAGTTGGCCACAACAGACGGACAGACAGCCGAGTGCTCGACACGGAGGCGCTAAGCCCTGGACCAGTAGGCCGTTGACGTGTTTCAACTGCAACGAAGTCGGCCACAAGAAGGAGGACTGTCGTCGCAATCGCCGCTTCGACCAGAGTAGGGGCCGGCAGAGGTCTGGCTATAACCAGGACTGGAAGCAGGACAGGGACAAAGAGGTGGTCTGGAGCAGCACTGGCGGCGACAGACAGGAAGTGAAGGCCGTTCCGCCCCAAGTGGTGGCCAACACTGAAATGCCTGCGCAGACACATCTGTTCCAAGAATTGAAACCCTATTATCTAAACAGATCCCTGAGTGACGTCACGTTCCTTATCGATGGCCACAAACTATTCGCTCATCGATTCGTACTGTCCGTCAAAAGCGATGTCTTTAAGGAAATGCTTTACAAAGAAGTGAATACAGAATCCAATGAGGAATCGGACCAACAGAAGGCCGAAGAGACGGAACCGGAAGCAGAAGAGACGGAACCGGAAGCAGAAGAGACGGAACCGAAGGCAGAAGAGACGGAACCGAAGGCAGAAGAGACGGAACAGAAGGCAGAAGAGACGGAAACGGAAGAGAAGACCTATAATCTGGTCAAAGAAGTGGAACTGAAGGACACGAATGTCGAGGCCTTCAAACTTGTGCTCAAATACTTATACTTCGAAGCACTAGATCTGAGCGCAGAGACTGAGAGCGAAGACCATCTGCTGGCCATAGAAGTGCTGAAACTGTCGATGCGCTACAAATTGGAGCGATTGTCGAAACTCATCGAAACTCAGTTAATGTCAATGATTTCGATATCGAATTTAGTGGACATAACGCGACTGACTCTGGATTATGATCTGAAGGATCTGACCGTTTGGTTGAATAACTTCATCCAAAGCAGAGAAGAGAAGATAATCGAAGAAAAGGCGTTCATCAGTGCCTCCAATGAAGTGATGGCAAAGATCTTGGGCTCAATGGGGTCACAGAAATCGATAATCGAGTGCTTGAAAGCGATTATTGACTTGAAATCGGATTCGGATTTAACGGAATTCAAGTCTTTAATCGATTTCCAGAAGTGTTTGACCGAAGACTTGGATTCGTTGCTCAAAATCGGTTTATTCGACGAAAAGATTTTGTTTCCGATTCTAATGAAGCGATGCATCGATTTGTCCAAATGATCCGATTCTTTGGCAATAATTTATTACAATTTACTTAATTATAACGAATATTATTATTATTATTATTATTATTATTATTCAATTTCAATGCAAATTATTTTTTCATTTCTTTTTTTTTTTGATTAATTAATTTTTTTTGTATTTTCTTTAATTCGATTTCTTTATCCAATTGTTTCTGATTTCGATTCTTATATTATATCCTTTTTCTTGACTTTTGTTATAATTATAATTCAATTGAAAATTGTATTCATTTTTGTATTAATCGATAATTTTTTTTTGTATAAACGATATATCGTTTCGATTGGTTTTTCGATTAAATCTGATTTTGATTTATATTTTGTATACTTTTCTTGTCTTCTATTAATAACAGAAATAAATATTAATCTAAACTTTGTATTCAATTAATTATTTGTATTCAATGTCTGCTCTTTTGCTCTAATAATCCATTCATTGATTAAATCGTTTGTCTTATCAGGACTTCTATACTCAATATTGGAAGTGATTTCAAGGCTTTTGATAACTTATTTCATTGAATTTCTATTCAATTAGTTTTAACAGTATTTCTAATTTGAATTCACATTTCAAAGACGTGGGTAAGTTAAGGACGGGGTTATTGAGGCTAACCTTCTTGTCCTAATCTCTGATTTGTTGAGATTAAGTCAATTATAATATATTTTTAGAAGAATTTGAATCCAAAGTCATTGAAATTTTGAGCCGAACTGACCCTTAATTGACTGACTTATCAGAATATGCTTAGAATTAAAGCCAAAGACATGAATAATGTTAAGAATCTGAATGAATATTTGGATAGACTTCTGGAGTGTGTGAGAGGAGTGACTCCAATAGACATTAAGCAAAAATGTTTGTCATTGTGTCAAAAATATTTGTCAGACATTTGGCTGAATAGAAGTGTAGACGACATTGAAGTCAAGCAATTGACTGGTGGTCTGACTAATCAACTATTTTACTGCAAACTTATTAATGGAAACAAAAGTGATTGCAATGAACCACAAGAAGTGGTCTTAAGATTATATGGCCAGGTGTATGGCACTTTGGCTCATATAGTCAATGGCAACCAAAGTCTGCACTTCTCTATCACTTCAATTCTCATGTCTGTCCATAATTTAGGGCCAAAACTATATGGACTGTTCGAATGCGGACAAATACAAGCATATTATGAGGTAAAGTGCAGACAGTATTACAAACATTGTATCCGATTATGATTTTTCATAAATAATATATCGAATTTCAAAGCACCGACACTTCCATCATAATGAGCCAATGCATCCTGGACTATTAGATCAGTTGGCCAGGAAGCTGGCAAGAGTACATGCCATTGAAGCTCCACTTAAGAAAAAAACTAACTGGCTTTTCGACTATAGCAAGGATACAATCGATAAAAATTCATTGCAATTGAAGAAACTGTTTGTCGAATACGAGTGCAAAACACTATTGAATATGAATTGCAATCAAGAGATTCAATGGATTGAAGACTGCGTTCATAAGACTAACACTAATCAAGTTTTCTCTCACAACGACTTCAGAAGACTTAATATTTTAGTCACGAAAGCAAATGATATAATTCTTTGTGACTTTGATTTTTCGTCTTATAATTATCGCGGCTATGATTTTGCATCACTATTCTTGGATTGGGTCAAATATGATCCGAAGTATGAGTTCCCGGATGACTCTATTCTGAAGACATTTATCACTGCATATATCAAAGAAAGTGAACAAATCTTTGGTTCAAACTATTCGGATAACTCATTGAATTCTGTCCAACATATTCTAAAAGAGGCGAAAATTCTTGTTTTGATTCAATACATAAATTTTGCTCTGGTTTTAGCCACTATTGATTCAGACTCGGATGCCGTTCCCATCAATAAGAAGACAGCAATGGTTTGATTTATGCTTACAATGATTTGAGCAATGATTGGAAAAATAAAAAATCTTTTTCTTCAAACAGACTGTCGCCGAAACGAATGCTCAGAATTACTTTCAGCTCAAAAAGTTGTTTATCGATGAAAATGCTATAGAGTTTTGAATAAATTTAGTTTAAAACAAAATCAAAAACAAAAAATCTTTTTATTGATTATTTAAAAATATAAATAAATTATAAATTCTTAATATCATTATGTTTTCAAAAACATTTGATTGTATGATATATACGGACTAAATGTCAGTTTATTTGACGAACTCTAATATATAAAGTATATAAAAAAGATTTTTTACGCTATTATTTTGCTGAGCAATAGATTTCACGATAAGCTCAGATATTCTCACTTTTGTTTTGCTGATTCTGACTATTCTTTTATATTTCTAATCAAAAAATATATTATTTATTTGTATTACAGTATATAACCCCAAAACAAGTCGTAATAATTTTTATGCGAGTAATCGATTCACTCTTTTTCGCCATAAATAATAAATTAAGTTTGAATTTCACTTAACGTAGAGTAGATTTCCTTCTTTTTCAATATAACATAAAAATTTCTGAATTATATATGAAAACACATTTAAATCAATGATTTACTGTTTATTTGGTGTGAATTAAGTCCAGAACAGAGGAAAGAGTCTTTAATTTAGTTGAGATCACGTATTATTTGATGCACTTCTGCTAAATTACATTTAAGTTGGGAATGAAGTTCACCCAAAATAAAGGTTAACTTCTAGCCAGGGGTATCCAGGTTGCGGTCAGAATTGGAATATTCAGCAGACTAAGTGTTCTCTTAGAAGTGTCCAGCTCTATTTTTCTCGAAAATATAATTTCCGCAAAAGTTAGCTAAACAGAGAATATTCTGTGATTTACGGTAAATATGAGCCATTAATGGCCAGCAGAACAGCTCTTAGTAGTGGTCATAATCTTTATCTTTGAGTACTTCTGGTTATGAGTCTCTCGTATGCCTTCGTTTGTCTCTAAGCTATCAATTATATTCATTACTCGCATTAGTTTTTATGGGTTTTTATCTTTAAAATTATTGGCTTTGAGTAAACATTTATTTTCATTCATATCGTATCAAAGCTTATGATAAGTAATTGAATGAATAATTTTGTAGAATTCAATTGCATTTACATAAACCCTATTTTGCACTCAAAATAATTAACTAATCCATTAAAATATTAATTTTATGTATTGAAAACAAATGATAAAAATACCCGGTAGTACTGATACTGTAGGTTGACAATTGTAATAGATCAGAAATTAATACTGACAAATTGATTAGGATAACATATAAAATTGTTAAGCAAGTGAATATCAGCTGTAAGTCGCAGAAAAATGAAGGTTGTAGTCAACTCGTGTAGATTCTGATATTTGTCGCTAACATATGAATAACAGAATTGGAAATAAAAAAAAGATTTAATTTAATGTTTTGATGAATTTCTCAGTCAATTATTGCCTCTGTTTTGAATGGAACTGTTGATCGCAACCAACTATTATAACCTCAAATAGTTGTCAAAATGCAAAGACAGACAGTTTGTGAGGATTTGTCTGTTATTTCTGACTTGACCTGAGGTGAGACACATAACAGATCAGAACATTATCTGATTGGACACAAAGTATATTAGATTTTGCGAAACGTTATGTCTCTAATTGGACTCATTCTAACTTGCTATAAATCTCCAAGGTATTTACCATTGATTTGGTACCATTAAACATATGCTAGGTCAAAGTTCAACGGTACAAAAATATGCTCATTCTTATTGTATCGATGGCTAAGCGATCAAAATATTTATATGTTTTTCAGAAAAGTCTTATAAATGAATATTAATATTAATATAAGAATAAAATCAATAATTAATTTAAATGATATCGAAATGATTGAGGACTGAAGTCATTTATTATATAATAAAAGCTAAGTTTCGTATGAAATAAGTTATATAACCGAAGAAAAAGTTATAATAAATTGAATTCAGATCTTATATAAGAATATCGAATCAAATCGTTGATCAATTGATTACATAATTTATCTTATGCTCCACTGAATCGTATGTAAAACTGCTCAGACATATATTTCATTTGGAATAACTCGATAAAAATATAGGAAACAAATATCAAAGTCATATCTCAAGAGATATTAATAGCAAAAGAATAGAACATAAAAATTATGAGCGAATAGTAGAGCAAAAAAAATTGAATTTATTATGAGATCAATATATCGATGAATATAGGAATCTCGTTGTACTGTACTTCTGGTTCATTTGCTATCAATGCTCAACTAATCTCTGTTTTCTTCTCAACTTCTTCTCAGATGCTTTTTCTTTCTTAATCATAGACTATTGGATTGATTTGTGACACTTCTATATAGAGCTTAAGCTCAGTTCATATAATATAATACATAGTTTGGCACTTAATTTACCGAAACTCATGTATCATATCATAGAACAGAACAGAACAGGAGAACCGAAGAGAGAGCGCAAGGATGTCTGGGCTGAAGTCGAATTATCATCGATACAAATATCAGAACTTGAAATCCAATTTTTTCTCAAATATGTTCTAGCTTATATTTTCCATTCATTTATGTTTGAAGGTTTGCTACTTAAATAATAAGCATAGTTTTAAATTGAAATTCCGATCCAGTATTTTGTTTTCCGCCTCATATAATCTGCATTAGTTTTGCTCTTGCTTAATCCAGCTGCTTCATTTCACATAGATTGAATCGGGTTAAATTTTTTATAAACGACAATTGAGTTGTTTTAAATATTGATATATTTTTCAAAAATCAAACTTTCTTTTATACAAAATTATATAATTATTAATTATTTATTTTATTTCTATTAATATTTTCATATGAGTTAAGATTGAAATATATATATAAATTGAGAAATGAATTGTTTAAACCAAAATATTTAGTATAAAAGCTATGAATAAAATCATATCATATCTAAACACATCATAACTATTATTATTACTCGAGTCCGGATCAGACGGTTTTATATTTGTGGTCGAAGTGATCTGCACTGTATGTGTTGGTTGAGTCGTTCCCTTCATTTCAGTTATGATGAAATTGCGAAACCAATCGACAAATTTTGAAACTCTAACAAACCATAACTGTCCTGGGCCGCATATTTCACCTTCGACGACCGATTTACCTCCCTGTACTGTACCCACCACTACTGCCCGGTCGCCGTCCCATTGAACTAATGCCGAACCAGAATCGCCCTTAAAATAGAAAATCATATTTTGTTTGAAATCGTATTCAAAGTAATATTCACTAAAATAATTGCAAACTTACAGAACAAGTGCTTTGATTTGTATGATAGACACAAATGAAGTGTTCGGGTCTCTGCAGACTAATTTTACACTGCTCAACCGAATCGATTGTATAAACAGCCTTGCGCAAAGTATAGGGCCGTTTAGTCTTTTTTGCATCAAGGAATCCAAAGCCGGCTAGTAATGCGTTTTCGTTAACATGGTTTTCAATATTGGGCACAGGTATGCAAATATAGTTAATTATATATTTATTGTCCACTGTTTTGATTGGGTCTATGGGTTGATTGGCGCGAATTATAGCGAAGTCAAAGAACTTGTGAATGAAGTATGTCTGCACTCCGACAGTCAGATACGGACGAGAGATATGAATAGAACCCAAATATATTCGCAAATCTGAGAGTCGGGAGATTGGATTGCCTCCACTGACACAGGTATATAAAGATACAAAAGTTTTAGTTAAAACATGTGATGTCTAAGAAATTATTTGATTATAAGATTTGAATATTACTCTATCAAACAGTGTTTGGCAGTCAATAACCAGTATCTGTGGATAAGAACAGCTCCGCATAAGAAAGAGTCAGACGTGAAGCTCATGTCGTGAAGGCTTGCAAACCACGGGAACTCTTAATAATTATAAGTTTGCAGTCATTCATATTTAATCCAAAGTTTAATTCAAATTCATTTACCGCTAATTTCATCCACTTTTTCGCCGTTTATTATTCTCGATACCGGTGTAGTCATACCCGGTGTACCCTTGCTCTGTTGGGTGAGACCACACGATTGCATATTCATCTCAAAGTCACCCACCTTTGCGTGAGCCGGTCCTAAGTTCACGGGTCCCACACTTGCATTTGGATTTATAACTCCAGTTATGATATCTTTCGATACAAATATTAATAAAACGTTAAACAACTCATATTTATCGTATGAATTGGTTTTTTGTTTATACCAATCAATAGTATTAAAGCAAATGTTATATCAATTGAATTCATTGCCAGAATTATTAATATTATTTCCAAATTATATGTGAATTCTGTTCTTCTCTTAAAATCTTTTTATATTCCATTTCTTATATAAAAATTTAATTTTTAAAAATATTTTTGAATCTAAAATCAAATCAATTGACTCTTTAAGCGCGCGATTATTGCTATAAATATGACAATTAATATGACTTTATTTTATTAATTATTATTGTTTTTTAATTTTAATCATTAAAATCGATTGATATGTCCGCTAAACAAAACCATTCCGTTCTTATTGTTTCTAATGAAGAACAGGAAAGGATGGTCTGCTTTAAACACTAATTTATCTTGATGCAGAGGTAAGCTCTTGGTATGCACCACGATAGCAGTTACCGCCGCAGCTTCGGTGCCCTCTTCGTTGACCTCAATATAAGCTTTGTGTAAGACTTCAGATACTTCTAAGTCATGTTTGCCATCAATTCCGGATAAATCCGCGGCTGAAGTGAACGCTGTTTTCATTCCCATTGCAGACAATTGTTGTTTCAGTGAATACGAGGTTTCGATTTTGAATTTGGGAACCATTACCTCAACATCTCGTTCTCTGAGTGTGTTCATACTCTTCTCAATCAAATCCCAAGACTTTAATTCTGTATTCAATTTGTTGAGTCCTTGTCTTTGATTCGGCAAAACTATATACAAACTGATGTCATCTCCAGAATAGGGAATCTCTAAGAGTTTTGAATCAATTTCCGACACTTCTGTATAATTGAATTTTCCGGTTCTTCTCATCATTTGTGTCTTTATTTGACTGTTCTCTGCGGTAAAGAAGACTCGTTCGAGTGTTTCGTTTTTCAGAAACTTTGTTTTGAAAACGCCTTTAAAATAAATGGCATTCAATATAACCAAACGCGTCAATGGATCCAAAGGTTCGGATAATATTTTCTGAATTTTGTCGTGTGTTTGATGACTAACCCATTGATTGATAGAATTCATAACAGCTTTTGGTTGGTTAACGAAATCAACGGATTCTATACCCGATTCGTAATTACTTTTAAGCAATTCCTTAAACGATTCCGAAATATAGAAGTCTTTCTGAACAACCAATTTGTTCGCGACATTCAAATCGTATTTATTTTTGTCCATGACTTCGATGTCATTCAGCATAGCTTTAAACTCTTCGCTGATTTTAGTGTCAGAAATTGGGCCAACATTATAGCCCAGAACATCTCTCATCTCTTCTGCTGTCTTTCCTTTCGCACCCGAATATAACATTGCGAATGCAGTGGAAATACTGAACGGAGAGAAGAATACATTCTTCTGATCGCTGTATAGATGTTTGAGAAGACCTAAATTAAACTGATTGTTGGCTTTGGATAATAAACTCGTTTCAACTGGTCTTCCATATGACTGACCAATAATTACAATGAACAAAATTGAAATTTCTTTAATCATATTTAAACGAGTAATATATGAATTCTAACCTTAACTGAAGGCAATTAATTGAATCCTTTTCAGACTTCATGTTATATATCCTAAAACTTATCAATAAATCCTTGTTTTCGGACAAAATCTATGGGAAGTCAACATATGTTTTGGAAAATAAGTCTCCAAAGAGTTCTATTAATTGTGCATTTTATCAGCCGGGTGGGTGCAGAGGGTATAGCTTTCCTCAATACCCACCTGGCTCAAAGATTAGTAGTTCTTTTTCTTAAGAGTTTTCAATTACTCGAATAATAGAGCCAGTATAAAATATTATTGAGCAGAGCCAACATCAATTAATGTGACCCACTGACTAAGCAAGGCAAGTACAGTATATTGATACTCGCTCACTATTTTCATATGAGTTAGTAATAAAATGTCTATGGGATTAGCTCCGAGAGCTATGTTTTGCTAGAGCTAGCACATATCAGCACATATCGCTTAACTCTATAACAGGATCTCTGAAAGCTGTTGGTTCAGAATGAGTAGGAATTTTTAGGGCTCATAGAGCAGGTACCAAAATCTGATGGATCAACTGGTATAATGCAAATAGCCAGAGATCGAATCTTAGGCCGTTCCTTAAAACATTACATGTACTTGAAATACAAGAGTTTGAAGAAATTGTACCACAAATAACGTTTTGATAAAAACTAAATTTTTACCCCCCCTGAGTTTAAGATTTGGCAAAATACCCCCCTGTGTTTTGAAGCTCTGTTAGACCCACCTCGACTTTTTGCTCGCGACCTATACCAAAAATGGCACCGAATGCGCCATTTTTGGTAAAAATGGCCGATTTTCACCGAATTTCGGCTAAATTTAGCTTAAATTCAACTAAATTAAGCTCAATTTAAGTGAATTAATGCTAAATTTAGCTAAATTAAGCCAAATTTGGAAGAAATTCTGTCAAAATAGGTCATTTTTGACTTTAAAGGCAATTTTTCCGCCATTGTGGCGGTCATCCTGTTTTCAAAATACCACCCCTCCCTAGGTCCGGGAGCCAAAAGTCCGCAATTTTAACTCCACCCTATACCCTCCTGACTCGGCCGACCTTGCAAATCCCTGATTTATATGAATTAATGGAATTAATGTTTAAATAATTTGAATCAATAAATAAATATTTATCTGACGTTTTATATAAAACTTGTTATGTGTCGATCATATGGTACATGTCATGTCATGTCAATAGCCAATCAACTGGTTTTCTCACTTGTTATGGGCTGTGGCTTAGAGTTCTATCTCCCGCTATTTACGCTATAGTATCTTTTACTTTTAGATTTTTTTTAATCATTAACTTCGTATGAATTAATTCAAATAGCCTTTAATTGATTACTAATCAATTGTTTTAATAGGTTTTTAAGGTTCAAAATGAAGATAATTGTTAGGGAAGAGCAGATTAGATGAGTTTTACATTTATATACATTAAAGCCAGCAAAGTTTGGCGCAAAGCGCCAATAATATTGGCTTCACTGCTGTGCAGTGGAATACATACAGAACGCATACACAAATAATATGACCAGAAATTGAAGGCAGAGATTAAGTCAAATAATTTTATTCAGTTTAACATTCATAATATGAGGTACAAATACATAAAAGTAACAAGAATAATTTAAATTTAAAATAAATTATATTTAAAGCAATTTTTCAAAATCAGGCTCAATATTTGAACAAGTTAAACGTAAGCAAGAACATAAATTTGAATCTGATATTGAAGACGTTAAGTCATTTTTTCTCAAATTTAATTGTGAAAAAAATTGTTCGCAAATATAAGAGGAACCAAAAAAACATAGTAATTTTCTAGCAAGATGTTTAAAATTTATAAATCTTTCTGGAAGTTCATTGTAAAAATTTAATTTATCATTATTGTTCTGGCACAAATCAAATTTTGAATCAAGGCCTGTTTTTAAAAGATCAGTAAATTCATCAAGATATTCTTTAGGAATTTGTGATTTCGGTAAAGTAAATGGATTTAAAAATAAATTAAATATATCTTGGTGCTTTTCAAAATCAGAAAATCTTTCACTAAATTCACAATGAATATTAATAAGTAGGGAGATGAAAATTTCTTTATTTATTTCATTTTTCAAATCCCTTCCCATACTTAAATTCAAATTAAAATAATCTTGAGTATAATTAAAATGATAAAATTCATTTATTTCAATTTCATCAATAAAATTAGCAAGCTTAATTTTAAATTCTCTTACTTTTTGATACATATCAATTATGAATAAATTTTTACCTAGTAAATTCATATATAACTTATTTAAATAATCAGTTACATCAACTAAAAAAGCTAGCTTAATTATCCATAAAGGATCAGCAAGCTCAATTACTGGCTGATTTCGTGAAACTAAAAATTTATTAATTTCATCAAGCAAAATATAAAAGCGCAACAAACATTTTCCCCTTGATAACCATCTCACTTCAGTGAAATAAGAAACATCTGGATAATTTGCTTCAATTTCAGCTAGGTAACTTTTAAAATTTTTATGCATCAAGCCATTCCTTTTAATTATCTTGACAATTCTAACAACTAAATCCATGACATTTTCTAATTCAATATTCTTACAACATAAATTTTGTTGGTGAATTAAACAGTGAAAATTTACAAGGTCATTTTTGATATTGTTTTTCACCAAGTAATTATTTAGCAAAGCAACTAGCCCATTTTTTGTCCCAGTTAGGTTTCTACCGCCATCTGAAGTAATACCTTCAAAATTAGATAAATTTAAATTGAATTTTTTCAAAATATTTAAAACTACCTGGAAAATATTTTCACCTGTTGATTTTTTATGAATTGCTGCTAGATCTAACATTTCCTCTGTAACCTTGTTATTATTGTCAACCCCTCTTATGAAAATTACTAGTTGTTTTATATCCTGGCAATCATTGGTTTCATCCAAACAAATCGAAAAAGATTCAAAATTTTCACATAATTGTACAAGGTCATTTTTTATACTATCTGAAATTTTATTGATTTTTGCTTTTATTGTATTGGGTGTTAAAGGAATTTTTTTAAATATTTCTAGAATTTTTTCATCCTTGATGATACATTTACTAGCTTCAACAATACATTTTTTCAAAAAATTACCATGTTCAAATGATTTATTATTTTTAGCTACGAGATAAGAGATTTTTAAGCTTGCTAATTTATGTTCTTTACCCTTATAAATATCATCATTATCGTTTTTATCTTGAAAATGAGCATGGTAAAAATTCTGTTTTAATTCATTCAGAATTTCAATTTTTTTTGTACCTAGCTCATTTTCTGAAAGTTTTTTTAAATTCTCATTGAATTGTGCATGCACCTTTAAAAAGTGTCTTTTTAAATCATATTTCTTTTTTGAAACTATTTTTTTCCCGCATTTATCGATTAAACAAACACAAAAATTATCCTGTTCAATAAAAAAATACTCTTGCTCCCATAACTTATTAAAATATCTCCTCTCCTTTTTTGTGTGCAATTCTACTTGCATATTTTATAATTCTATATATTATTTTATAAACTGTATATTATATTATATTTATATAATTTCAATATTTTAAATGTAATTTATTTATATTCAATAATGATTTTAAAAAATACCCTAATTATATGCGAAAAATAGATTGGTTAGTTTTATGAAAAATGATAAATAGAAAAATAATATAAATATATTCAAACTTTTGATGATTTTAACGTCGAATTGAATGGATGAAAGTATATACAATGTAAACCAAATAGTTATGGATTTTTATGCTAGATGAAAAAATAAAAATTATCTTGATGAATTCTTAATTATTAATTTTAAACCTTTAATGAGTCCAAATTAGAATTAAATGTATTTGTTTGATATGAAATGAAATTCTATAAGAAATTATAATTATAAAATAAATACAATTTTAAGCAAGATACATTTCTTACATTGGTCAAATGATATGGATTTATCAAAAATTGATATTTATAATTATTATTTTAATTTCAATTGATTTATATATTTTTCAGTAGAAATAGTGTTGTAAACAAATGACTATCTGTTACAGGTTTTTTGGAAAAGTTTCCTGACTCAGTTTTATTTTTTGCATGAACAACTCAACTATTTAGCGCGCATTATAAATTCTGCTGCCTTTAATATACATCAATACTAATCATAATGTTTAAAATCTTGGTCTAAAGGTTCACATTTGGCACTTACACTAATTCCAAATGATATGCTTCTCTTAATAATCATTGAACTGAATCATCAAAATAATTATTGATATAATACTGTTTGAAGTTTACTTATTCATTGAAATTCATTTCTAATAACTTAAAAGTCAAGAGATTTAGGAAATTCTGATAAAACAGTTGTTTATTCATAACTAATATTTACTATAAAAATCAATTATTCGATTCGTTGCTAAATCGGGTAATACTGCTCTAAAACATAGTTTAAATAAACAAACTGTTGATCACTAATCAATATTATGTGTGCATTGCATGCATCCAATAGTTTGGTTATCAAAGGTATTAACGCTTTTATAATCGATTTAATTATACTTTAGTTTCAATTAATATTATTTAAACTTAAGGCCAATTGGAGTCTTACGCCAACACTATAGTGGACGCATCCCTTCAAGATTTGGAGGATGTCTGGCCACTACCCGATCACACGGATGTAGTGCCCGAAGTAGTTGATGGGAAAATTGTTAGCGAGACTGTCCGGCTCACTAATGGAAAACTTCGTGGATTAAAGTCATCGACAAGAGATGGAAGTTGTGTTGCGGTCAGTATTTGATCTCTAATTCATATTTCAGTCATTTTGAAAATTGAATTGCATTGCAGTTGACGTCAACACTGATTGAGTGTCCGATTGAGGCCAATGATGTCACAGCCAGTTATGACAATTATGAGTCAGTGAGGGGCTCAGTCCATTTCAAACTGCACTTAACCCTGGACTCAGACCAACATCTGATTGGAGTCGAAACACTTGACATTGTGTTCGATGAGAATAAGGAGGAAATCAAAAATCTCTTCTCTTTGGGAAATAATTTTGAGACAATCGGCCACAAAATTAAGATTGTAGTGAAGAAACATGCTGGGCAAATAGCTGGCACGGTAGTGGGAACGGTAGTGACGGCCAAGACTGGCAAAAAAGCATTGGGTGAAATCGCAGGCAAGTTGACTGAGATAGGAGTGGATCTGTTGGTTAACGGCGAACATAAGGCATAGGAATCTATTGAAAGCAATTCATATCTAATTAAATATAACGATTAAATATTTTCTGTATTTTTGTAATAAATTTTTATATTCAGATCAGTCAAACGGGTTGTTTCACCGATAAAATTACCTTCAGCCCAATCAGCTATAAATATAAATAAAAATTACCTTGTATAAAAGTTTTCTGGAAAATTTGATCAATATTTGATCCTGTACAATTATAAACAAAATTACGTATTCTTGTAAATGACATTAAATACTTATTCTTTTAAACAAATAATTAATTATATTATACTTTTCACAACAGTAAGTGTTAGAAATGATTAATTATGAATTTAGGTAACCCTGAGCCTGGTTTCCAAGCAGATGGACAAACCTCTGATTACGTCTCTCCTGTGATCAGAACAAAGATATGCAAACAATTCAATCGATTCGTTAATTCATTGATTTTATTATATTTTATTTACAACTAATTTATAATCAGTTTATTTGTATTATCGGAATAATAATCAATTCAAAACATTTTACATAAAATAATTAATAATAAAAATTTGCTTCGACTGTAGTGTTGCATAATTTTTATATAACCATAAACTTTGCAAAACTAGTAAAAAAGGGAACTAAAGAATCAATTTTTTATTACTCTTTACATCAAATATAATATTGGACTCGAATTACTGTAATTTAATTTATGTTTGTTATCAAATAATTTTGCTTTCACTATAAGTTTATTATAAGTGAACCAAATTTTTTAATTAGTTCACATGTCTTGACTGAAATTCCTGAAATCATTTCTCATTTTTTGCATCATTTTTCACATTTAAATGCTTTCATAGCTTAAGTAAAGCTATATTTTTGAAGATCAATGGAAGTGCAAGAACTAATAAAACGACCCTCACCTTGGGACAGGATTAATCCTATATCAAAGTTGTTTTTTACGTATGTCTACACAATTATTATCAATTTCAGTGTCAATTCAAACACAAAAATGTCATTTATGTCACCTTTCCTTCGATAATAGTTTAATTGTTTTCTAAACATTAGCCAAAAAAATATTTTTAATATTTAAATCATTGTTTGTATACGAAGTGAATTATTTTTAACTTTGTTTTCTATTTTGATATTTTCAGTTGGGTTTGGGATATATATATCAAAGGTCATAAAAAAGACTTGGAATTCACTGATCTTTATAAATGTTCAAAAAAAGATGAATCACATAAAGTGCAGCACAAACTGGAAATGTAATTATATTTATATATATTTTTATTTCAATAAATTGATTGCATTTAACAATAAGTATACAAATTATTATTCAGCCAATGGAATAAAGAATTGAAGAAAAAGAAGCCGAGTCTGCTCTGGGCTCTATTTAGAGCATTCGGCTTAGAATTCGTGCCTTTAATATGTGTTTTCTTGTTTCAGGTATTTTACAAATTTTTTATATGCATTCAGTATTTGCATCGAAAGTATGCTTTCATTTAATTATTTCTAATCTAAAGGAATTAGTCGTTCGTGTGAGTCAGCCCATACTTCTGGGTCAAGTGGTCAGATATTTTCAGAAATCAGCGACGTCGGGCATAGACTACACGACAGCAGCATGGTCAGCTGCCGGTGTGGTTGGCTGTTCGGCATTTTTTATAACATTCAATCATTTGAATCTGACTTATGTTGTGAAGACCGGGATGAGAATGAGGGTAGCAGTCTGTGCGCTCATGTATAAAAAGGTGAGCCGATCTATTCAGCTGAGTTGATCAATTTTAACAAGATAAATTTGAAATTCTCAGTCAATGAAGTTGAGTCGCTCTGCATTGGGTAAGACAACTGTCGGTCAGATATTGAATATTATGTCTAATGATGTCAACCGTTTTGATGAGGTTTTCCATTATTTGCTTAATTATTAAATGAATTAAAATAATTGACTTCAAGTAATTTGTATAATAGTTTGCATTTAGTGTTCACTCTTGGTTTGTGGCACCCCTGCAGTCGGCCCTTATATTGTATCTGCTTTGGGAGCACTTGAGTTGGGCCTGTTTGTCAGGACTGGCAGTTTTGCTACTATTTATTCCATTCCAAGCACTTATGGGAAAAAGTTTTCAAAATGTTCGCAGAAATACAGCACAATTGACGGATAAAAGGATTCGGATTATGAATGAAATCATAACTGGGATGAGAGTTATCAAGATGTATACCTGGGAGAAACCATTCTCTCAATTGGTTGCGCTGTCGAGAAAGTAAATGAATTGATTTATTGATTGATCCGAATATTGTGGACAATAATTCTAAACAGTATTCCTATGTATTGTGTATAGGAATGAGATCATAAAAATAAGACAGTCCAGTTTCCTCAAAGCCGTCAACCTATCCTTCTACTTCGTGGCCTCACGAATCATACTGTTCGCCTGTTTCATAACCTACGTCTATATCGGCGACAGACTGACCGCCGAAGCCGTCTTCGTCACAATGGCTTTCTTCAACACAATGCGCATTACTGTCACCAAACAGTTCCCACAAGCGATTGCATCCACTGCTGAGCTTATGGTCTCAACCAATAGGATTCAGGTAAGGACTGACATTCAGGAATGAAATTCATATACATTTAATTGATTTCTGTTTAGAAATTCCTATTACTCGACGAAATTAAATCAAAAAACAACAAACTGACCAACGGTTCCACAAATGGCACCAAAGATGAAGAAAAAGAAATTCTTCTGAGCAATGGATACGAAATAAAACATAAAAATTCATTACAAAAAGGGCTTTACATCGAAAAAATGAATGCGCGCTGGAATAGCGTAAGTATGAAAATGAACCAGTACTTCAAATATTATTAAATTGAGTCTGGATTATAAAATGCAGGAAATAGTTGAGCCAACACTTCATGACATAAGTGTTGAACTAAAAAGTGGAGAATTATTGGCAGTCATTGGTTCGGTTGGCAGCGGAAAGGTTTGTCTGATTTAATCAAAAGGTTTTTTTTCGTTAACCAAAAAGTTTTCATTTTTAGAGTTCATTCTTATTGTCAATACTTAATGAATTGACATTAGAATCCGGGTCACTCATAGTCGACGGTAAGGTCTCGTATGCACCGCAAGAGTCCTGGGCTTTCATGTCGAGTGTCAGAGAAAACATTTTATTTGGTTCGCAATATATTGAAGACAAATACAATAAAGTGGTTCACGTCTGTGCTCTGGACAGGGATTTCAAGTTATTTCCATTCGGCGACAAAACACTGGTCGGAGAGCGTGGCGTCTCTTTGAGTGGTGGCCAGAAGGCCCGGATCACTCTGGCCCGATGTCTCTATCACGAGGCAGACATCTATTTATTAGACGATCCGCTCTCAGCAGTGGACACATCCGTAGCTAAACATATATTTCAAAAGTATTTCATTCAAAATATTTAAATAATTTTTTTTGAAACAAATTTTTAAATATTTTTTTACTTTAATTCGTCTTCAGATGTATTGTCGAACATCTGAAAGATAAGGCTCGCATACTAGTGACACATCAGGTCCAGTTCCTCAAAGATGCCCATAAGATAATGGTTTTAAAAGACGGAAAGTGTATAGCACTGGGCAGTTATGATGAGCTCATTAATAGCGGCATTAATTTCATGTCATTCGTCTCTGATTTGAAAGCCAATGAAAATAAAAACACGAAAAAAGATATATTTGAGCAAAACATAGCACTCAGACACTTGAATAGAGCCATATCTGTGACCCCTTCTATTGCCAGCAGTATTGGTGACCATTCAGAGGGCGCCGACTTAAGAGAGCCATTGGATGAAGAGGACGAACCAAAGATGAAAGAAGAGACCAAAGAGATTGGATCAATCGATTCCAGTATATACTGGCAGTATATGAAAGCCGGTGCCGGACCTGTGCTCATCTTCATCACTGTGTCCACAATGTTCTTATCCCAGGCCCTCTATCAGGGAAGCGATTTCTGGTTAACCCAATGGTATGTCCATTCGCACAGATATACTCTAATAGTGATTATGAATATCCTATGATTAGGACCAATGAAGTGGACAGTGAGGAAGTGGTTGACCAAACATTCAATGTAATCATATACTCGTGTCTGATCGGAGCCCTATTCCTTTCAGCACTGGCTCGAAGCACATCCTTCTTCGTGATGTGTATGCGCTCGTCAGTCAGTTTACACAACAGAATATTCTATTCTCTATCCAGAGCTCCGATACATGTGTTCGACAGCTCTCCTGTCGGTATGTCTGATGAATACAGTCTTACAATTGTTTTGATTATAAATAAATTTTATTTAAACGATAGGAAGAATTTTGAATAGATTTACGAAAGACACGGGTATTGTTGACGAGAGTTTGCCCTCCACTGCATTCGACCTCCAAATGGTTGTCATATTATTTGAATGAAATATTAATTTCTTAATTCTTTTCCAAATACTTTACTATCGTTTTCAGACTCTATCCAATGCTATCGGAATTTTAGTGGTCAATGTGGTGGTCAGTTGGTTCCTAATCTTCCCGGCCCTTTTCCTGGCAATAGTTGTGATAATGTGCCGATACTTCTACATCAGATCCGCGCGAGATATCAAACGATTGGAGGGATTGTGTATGAAATCAGTGATTATGTGATTAACTTTATTTAAAATATTCATCATTTAATCGATAGCTCGAAGTCCTATGTATTCACACGTAAGCACAACACTGACCGGTCTCTCGACTGTGCGGGCATTCGGCGCTCAGCGGCTCTTTGAGCAACAGTTCCAGCGCTACCAGAACGACAACAGCGCCACGTTCTTCCTGTTTGTCTGCACCTCCAGAGGGTTTGGTATTCTTATGGATTGGATTTGCATTATATATATCAGTGCAGTCGTCAGCTTCGTTATGACATATCCAGAAGGTATGTGTGTTTAGCACTGTTTGGCTCAAAATATATAAAATTAACATTCAATCCAAATATGAGTGATTCAGGAATGCCCGGCGGAAATGCTGGACTGGCTTTGTCTCAGGGTATGAGAAATCAATATTTATTGGGTTTGCATAACATTACTGAAACTCTTCTTAGCTCTGATGCTGACGGGAATGACTCAATGGGGTGTCCGCTGTAGTGCAGACCTCGAGTCATACATGACATCAGTTGAACGAATGCTTGAGTACGCGGCCATTAAACCCGAAGCAGATTTAGAGTCAGCGCCAGACAAGAAGCCACCGGCCGATTGGCCCACCACTGGTCAGATTACGTTCTGCGACGTAAGCCTTTCGTACAACGAATCGCCGCAACCGGTGCTCAAAGGACTCAACTGTTATATAAAAGGCGGCGAAAAGGTCGGAGTCGTCGGCAGAACGGGTGCCGGAAAGTCGTCGATAATCGCAGCCCTGTTTCGTATGACCGAACCGGACGGTAGTATTCTTATAGATGGAATCGACACCAAAAGTCTAGGTCTGCATGACTTGAGACGGGAGATATCGATCATACCTCAAGACCCGGTCATTTTCACGGGTTCGGTGCGCAAAAATTTAGACCCTTTTGGAGAGCACACTGACGACAAACTGTGGTCAGCCTTAGAAGAGGTTCAGCTCAAGGAGTTGATCAATCAACTGCCCGGCCATTTGGACGGCAATGTCACTGAAGGCGGCAGTAATTTCAGTGTTGGGCAGAGACAACTGGTCTGTTTGGCCCGGGCTATACTCAGGGATAATAAGATTCTGGTGTTAGACGAGGCCACAGCTAATGTGGACCATAAGACCGATTCTCTCATTCAAACGACAATTCGCAATAAATTCAAAGATTGCACAGTTATTACGATAGCTCACAGACTCAACACAATCATTGATTCCGATAAAGTCATTGTAAGTTCACTACAAATATACGAATCAATCGAATGAATGCTTGAATTTTACTCAACTTTATTCAGGTTTTAGACGCGGGTGAGATAATCGAGTCCGGAACGCCTTATGATCTGCTCAATAGTGAGGGTCTATTCAGCAAATTAGTGAAACAGACCGGAAAGAATATGGCCATCAAATTGAGACAAATGGCTAAAGAAAGCCAATCTTTCAGAGAAAGAGAATCGGACAGTGAAGACAAACATTGAATTAAACATTCATTTATTTCTTAATTCTAATCCAGATTAATATTTTTGACTCATTTTATTTTACAATCTTTTTTTTCATAAATTTATTTCAATTAAAATAAATTTTTTGAATAAATTTTTGTAAGAATTAAACCTCAATTTTAATTAATTTATTTATAACATGGGTTAAATGTTCTAGCCAGCTAAATTCCAAAGTTCTATTGTAAAAGTACAGTACAATTAGATAAAGTAGTTTTCAATTGTAACAAAATAGATAGATCCTTTTGATAAATATCGAGGCTAATTTCTGGCAGATGATATGGTCAAATACGCATACCAAGACAAGTTTTTTCTCATTTAAGTTCGATTAATAACCTTGAGATAATTCAGTGCAAATTGTGTCGACACGTTTTGTTGCTTATGTTATTCATATTAATGATAATTTGTTTATTTAATCGATCATCAAATGTACATAACTTTTAATTCAGTACAAATGAGAATTTCATAATATATTCACTGAATTTAATTATCTTTTGTTTTACTAATATTTTATTGACTTATCATTATTTTACGCAATTATTCTATAATTAGTTGACTTTTGTTGAGTTTATTATATTTTAATGGTTTTATTGCATTTTCAACCAAAAACGCTTCACTGAATGAATTAGTCAAACAATAATAGGAAGAAAAAGAGAAAAAATTCATGGATTTTAAGTATATTTTTACTATAAGTTGAGTTTTCAATTCAAATGCTCTCTAATGTTTTTATTCAGCGTTTGATAACTTGACACAACTTTACAAAATGATGAGTGAATTGGATATGACACGACCCATACCCCAGTCTATGGTTATACCAGAGGCTGGAACTCATTTATATTCAATCGGTTTATCGTTGTATAGGTTTGGAACTGAAAAGCGATCGAAAATAAATCATCCGTTGAGTGTGTTCTTCATATCATTTATGTATACAATCAGAAATATAATCTCAGTCTTTACTAATGAGTTGACTGATAGAGAGTATCTATATTTTGGAGATATCGGACACTTTATGAAAGCCAGATATCATATAAACATATTTCTCATATTCGCGTATTTCATACCTTTGTCTTCACTTTTGATTCATTTATCGGTTTATATGAATGCAATCAAACCCTCGTATTTGAAACCTTTCCAAATGTTATCCGGTTTGGTCTCACCCATCAGTATTGGTCTGACGAACAAAGAAGACGTGAAAATATTGGTTAAAAAATCAGGAAATCTTCTCAAGTATACGAAGATTATATTGATTTCCTTTCCGATGGTTGGCTTCACTTTCGCATTAGTACTGATCCCTCAGATCACTAATTACACCGACATTTTAATCTTAATTCTTTGGCTTATATTATACCCTATATTTGGCTACACTCTGGGTACTACTTGTATTTATCAAGTCGTCTATCTATACATTATTTGTATTTATTTGAATATAAAGACCAAAGCATTGAATAATGACATCAAATGTTTGTCAATGAATACCAAACGCTATAATAATACAGAAATTCGTAAAATTCTGTTTCGAATGAATTTAATTCATAAAGAGATCAAAGAAATCAATGAAAACGTTTGGTCCAAATATTTGTTTGTAATGATGGCCAACACAATCATATTCATTGATTTCTGTCTTTATATCTATATATTCGTCAAAATTCATATCATTCTGAAGATCGCATTCCTTTACTGTACAGTCCTTTGGTTTGCAATACTTGTGTTTCTACTGAATATCATTTCGACCAACACTTTGGAAACCAATAAAACCCGAAAATTATTGATTCAATTGTTTTCAAAGAAAAACTTATTTGCCGTCAGTTATAAGTTGAAAGTAAGTAATACTCCGTTGAATCTATTGAAAATTTCACCAGTCATAATTTAGGTTTAGGGCAAAAGTAATATTAATTTAGTCTATAAATAGACAATAAATTGCAGCACATCATGATATCAGACCAGTGGGGGACGGAGAGAGAACTAGGGTATTAAATCAACCTGAATTTTGATCTAGAATTTTAGCTGAAGGCTAATTCTCTTGGAATCAATTCATCCCCCTGACCCGGAGAAGTTTGCTCACCTCTGATATTATGCATTCTCTTATTCTGAATGTTTATATATTTTCAGATACTCTCGTCAATTGAGAAACTGAGTGAAAACAAGATTGGATTTTATTGCTATAACTTCTTTATAATAAACTACTTTCACTTCTATGAAGTAATTGTTATTTTCATTTGAATTCTATTAAGATTTTATTTAAATACAACAAAATTTTATTATTGTTTCAGATTCTGGTTCTATTAGTCGTAACATTCCTGAAAGTTATTAGCATTTCTCGACAAAATAGAATTTAATGAAAAAATCCTATTCAGTATTGGCATTAATATTCAACTAATGTAGAACTTTTAGACCTTTAGGATGAGCCCACTTCATCATATGATTTACATTGATGAGCCAGTACACTAATCTATGATCAACAGTTGATCAGGATATCTTTACAAAGAAATAGAATGCAGCATTAGTGCCCTGGCACATAAGTTGAAGTAGGCTTATCCTAAAAGCCAAATAGTTCTACATTTATTGATTGGCGTCTATACCACAGTTGATGACAATTGTCATTCTGTTATTAATATTGCTGTTATGTTGTGTCTCTCATAACGTGTTATTTAAGCCATACGTTAGGCATTGAAAATGAAGACATATTTCAAAAAAATTCTTAATTTATTTAATTGAATAAATAATTATAAATGAGTACGAAATTAGTTCATATAAATGTATTTTCTAAAAGACAGTACACTTTATGTTAATTATCTTTTCTGTTCATCAATCTCTTCGGTTTTGATGTACGCATACAGACATCAAATTCATTAATTATGAATTCATGTCTTCATTTAGAAACTTATTATTAATTATATTTCAAATATTCTTATTATTGACTTAAAGACTGTTCTATTGCATAGTTTTGTTTGAATTACTTGAAGAAAATGCTTGAATGAATGTTAAATATTATTGTATAAAATATCTAAAAAATTATGTAATCTTTTGTTTCTAACAATTCATTGCAAAGTTTATTGTCATTTATGCTATAGTTATAAATATTTATAAATAACTTAAAGGAATATAAAATTAAAGTAAAATTCAATCATTTATTTGCTTTTATTCAAGTATAAGCGAAATTCAACAATAGGTTCTCAGTTCACTCAAAGTTCACTGGTGTGAATACTTTACAAGAAAATGGCCGGGTATTTTGATATTCATCTAACGATTCCAAAATCAATGGTTATATCTTCTGCCGGAACTCATTTATATTCAATCGGACTATCATTGTATAGGTTTGGAAATGAGAAACGAAAGAAAATAAATCACCCGTTCCTTGCATTCTGTATGCCTCTGATGTTTATTATTAGAAATTTAATTTCAATCACATATTTGAATGACATGACTGAC
>JAQIWA010000300.1:0-37510 GCA_034693305.1 Eueremaeus valkanovi | reverse complement strand
GTTTTGAGCCAAAAGTCCGCCATTTTACCCCCCTCTATACCCCCCCTGACTCGGCCGACCTTGCACATCCCTACTATTAGCTGGATTAGGTTGGATGAGCACGAAGCAATTGCTCATTTACTATATGTCTATCCGATGTCTATTCTGTGCGCACATCACGACAAGAGCACCGGTAGATGTTAGTTCAGGCAGTCGTTGTATAACAAATAAACAAAAGCTGAACTAAACTTGAAAAATACAATTGAAAACAGCAGTAAAACTAGTCGTTAAAGCATTAATTGTATTAAATATTTTATACGAGAAAATAAATTGAAAATTAAATAATAATTTTGTAAATATTATTTGTTTTTTAAAAATTATTTAATTTTTTAATTTTTTTGTTTGATATAATACGAAACGAAATGCGATAATCTGTTTAACAATACTAGCCGTCAATATAACTATTATAAGAGTGATGTTACGCCCGTAATGCTACTTCCTATCAGTACCTGTATGTAATGTACGCAAAGATTGCATCAAATATTTATATTAGCGTTTGCTATCAAATGTTGGAAAATGGAAAACTACTTTTTTTTAATCAATTAGAGTCGGGATAAATATAAAAAAGAGTCAAATACTTGCATTTATTAATTATAGCTTATTATTAAATATTATAATACACAAGTAATGCTATACAACGCGTGAATATATTGTCTTCCTTTTGCTTTTTGATCGCTTCGCTAACAATAGGGATGGCCACGCTCTCCAAACCTAGGGGGGGGTATAGGGGGAGGTAAAATGGCGAGGTCAAACTCAACGGATTTGGCGCACTATGTGACGCCGATCGGCTGGAAGACCTGGTTCAAAATGTTGCATTGATTTGATTAGAGCAGTGATGCGCAAGAAGACATGTTGTAGCTTGGTGAATTAATCGACTACTTTTAATTAATCCGGCAAAAAAATGTCATTGAAAATAATTGTACACAATAAGGATGTGCAAGGGGGTGTAAAGACGAAATAAAATTTGAAATGGTCTTTTTCGAATTGTTTTTAAATTAGCCTAGCTTAGTGAAAAGTTTTTGAATCAAATCGGTTTAGTCTTGGTTACTTTTAATCAATTTTGGAAAAATCTTGAAACAATTTGTACCTTGATTATTAAATATTTTTATACATATTATTACCATTAATATTGAATAGTCTTTGCTATAATAAACAGTAAAATAATTCTTAAACAGTGTTGCGTAACTTAAATAGTTGTCCCAGGGTAAAGTTAATGAATAAAGTAAAAATTGAGTTCTAAAATTAAATCTTTATTGTACCTAGTAAATTTTAAATTAGCAGTTTTTGTTTTTATTATCTAAAAATTATTCTCAATCTATTAATAAAATACTTTGAAAATAATTTATCTTGCTAATTATCTGCCCTATTCTATTGGCAGGGAATAGGTTTGAAATATATATTGGTTATTGAAAAAATCAAAAATTATACTTCCAATTCTGTGAATAATCAAAATGTTTGACATCAAGTTCTCTGAAATTCTCTGACGAAAAACATCGTACTTATAGTGAATTTTTAAAATTATTTTTTTAAAAATTCTTTTAATTGAAATTCAATATAATTTTTTGTTTTGTAAACTTATATAACAATTCTTGTTTGAGATGTTTCTGTTGCAAAAACTGTAATCCAAAACTATATTACCGCTCATTCAGCTGAATAGAACTATATATAAAATTGACCCGAATCGTAAATATTTGTACAGGGTTAATCATAATTAGACCTAATATCATGTTTTATTTTTAAATATTAGACTTCGGACGCAATTATAACTCATTTGAAGTAAATTTTATATTTTTGTTACAATGATATTCACATTTAGTTCAGAATATTTGGACTGACATTAGTTTTTCTGAACTTTTTTGTGCAAAAAATTGTGTTTCAGTTAAGCACTGATTGCTATAAAGTTTTCATTCAATTATAAAATGATTTTCAATAAAAGTCTATTCAATTGTCAGATCAAAAGGGTCCGGCCCATAGTTATATAAACTTTTAATTATACCGACTACTATTATAAACTGAATGTCAGTTTTGTAAACCCCTCTTGGCCATCCCTAGTATTGTATTGAAGTACATAATTGTTAGAAAAACTTAAATTTATTACTTTTAAGACTAAAAATAAAACTATTTTTAGTTTATTTTAGTCTAAAAATATGTTTAAAATAATTTGGCTTACATTGAATTTATTCAATTACACATTTACTTTCTATTGAAAAAATATGTGCAAGGTACTTCAATGACAACCCAATAATAACATAAATGAAATTTACAATTTAATATATCTTGCTCAATTTGTTTAGTTGGCTTAATGCGATTTCAACTAGGTAGTAATTAATTTCAGATTAAAAAATTGAGATTTTCTTTTTAAAAAAAATAATAACTAAATTAGAAGACCTTGGTCGTCGCCTCGAGTATTTTCATGTTTGATATTGAACCCGGATGTTTACAGGAATGTAAACTAAAGGAAAGTTACATAACTGGGTCAATTGATGGTTGTGATTGAATATCAAATTCAATGTGAGACTAAATTTAATTTACTAGGTTAAATATATTAACGATGCATTAAGGACCAAGTTCAAATGATAGATAAAGAATATTTACACAGAACTGTATACTCCTGTTCCGCAGCTCTGCTTTTCACAGAATAAATATTATGATTGCATTTAAATAAAGTAAATTCAGGAAAAAAAATGTGAAACTTAAGCATTGAATCAATAATTCTCACTTCAATTGTGAAGTTTAGCTAAAAATGAGTCTTAACTACAAAATGAGTTTAAGCAACATTTGCTTTTCAATAATTCTCAATATTTCAAGTATACGATTGTCAACAAGCTTGAAAGTTCTGACCAAGAAAGTATATACTTTATCAATAAGTAACCTGGATGCAATTCTGTATATAAGTTTTTTTTGAAATTATGACTCAAAAGTTACCGAGTTAAAATGGTATAAGACAGGTAATATTTATATTATAAATGAAATTGCCTTGCTAATAAAGTGAAGACTCAACTGAATTGATTTGCTAATCAAAGGTCATGAAAAGGAACATGCTGGAATTTATACTTGCAAATATATAAGAGATAATAATGCGCTTGCTCGCTAACAGTAACTACTATTACCAAGACGATTTATTGATTGCTCTGATGTCTGGCCACCGATCGATAAGTATAGTCTGGAAGAAACAGCATTATCCGAAACAATCTGTGTATGAGTGTGTGCTTGCGTGTGATTGCGTGCTATTAAGTAAATATTTGAATACATTAATAGAGAATTATATTGAAGTTATGTATAAGACTGTAATTTAATTAAAACACAATTTTTATTCAATACAAGTGATTATATCAATACATATTTGAATGATAATAAATGCAAACATAGTTAATTAAAATGAACAAGTAAATAAATTAAAATTTGATATATTTATCTGACAAATCCATATATTTAAATAAAATAGTTATTATTGTCAAACAAGCAAGCTAAAAAAAGAGTATAATTAATAATCTTATAATCTTAATCTCGAAACTTGATAATTTTTACAAACACTTACTTCAAATCCCGTCCATTGATTGATAAGAAAAAAATCAAAACAATAGAAGCCGTCTCTTCTCAGCCCAATTCTTTCGCAAAAACTTGATAACTAAATAATAAATAAATACTAAATTAATATTTAAATAATTGTTTGTAAAATAAAACTATTTTTACCTTAAGATGAACGCAAGGGTTATCTATTTTCAAAGTGCATAATAAAGTGTTTAATATATGATATAATTTATATGATTTTATATAAATTAAAGATAAAATATATATAATTAACATGAGTAATGATATGTAAAATGTGAGAACACAGGATAAGATTATTCTGCAAAATAAATTCATTTCGCTGAATAATATTAGAAAAATTAACAGTGCTATAATAGATGAAAAAGTGCACCAACTTATTCCTAAAAAAGTTGACCAATAATAGCGGTTCTGTCTGTTAATCTCAGAATAAACTTTGGTCACATTATTCAGAATATCTTTAAGCATTTTGTTGTAATGAAATTTATGACCTAGGATAGCCTTTAAATCCAAATAAAAAGTCTTCAATTCCAAGTAAAAATAATAAATGGTTATAAAAAAATAAATGAACTGATATATTAAAATATTATAATAATAATAAGATATAAGTGCCCAAAAAAAACTATGTGGTATCAATATTAATATGTGCAAAATCGAATCTGAATAGAGACTGTATAAAATAATGTGAAATAAAAATGTCACTGCAACACACAGATTTCTCAAAATTGGAGCGAAAATTAAAGAATTTTTAGAAAAGTTGATCAGATTAGATAAAGTATCTTGGCGATGAATACCAACACTCAGTGGCGTCACTTCACCGGATAACATTTTAAATAAGTTCAAATGTATCGGAAGTATTTGCTTCCTGAATAGAATATAGTTGTGGAGCATTGAAAAGAAAGTCACAGCCAAAACAAACATGGTTAGAATATTTGCATGTATTCTAAGACCGATTATATATCCGATATCGCCCAAATATAAGACGCAGTCTTTACAATCATCTGATACTGAGCACATAATTGAACATTTCATGAAAGCTAGCAATAAAATTATTGATATGAATATTGGATTATTTATAAATTTTCTTTGAACTGATTCGACTGCGTGTAGTGAGAGACCTATACGATAAAGATGACCGTTAGCTCCTACGATTTGTAGAAATGCCGGCAATAATTGTTTCAAATCAATATTGAAATTCATTTTCTCCTCAAATCGCAAACAATTTTATCTCTGCTTTAAAATTATTTTAAACTTTATTCTACAAAACTTTAAACTGTTTCAACTGAATTGCTATGAAAGAATGAGACAGTTCTAGACATAAGAACTTAATTTTTAATTACGCTTTTATAAAAAAAGAGGAGTATATAGTTTTGCTAGGAGTACTCCACCACCCCACACTGTAAACTGTCTGTAAAGACAGAAAATTGTTTAGGCAAATTGAACTGACAATAAATTGTTCAGACAAACAGAAAATGATCTATACAGCCACACAGATATACCCCTGACAGATATTAATGAAGCTGTAGCCTAAACTAGACTAGATAATTTGATGAGAATTCATATTTTTGTAAAGGTCTTAATCAAGAATTTTTCTCCGGGGTGTTTTTACTGGCGCATCGGTAGCAATGAACTAACACTTTAACCAAGGGATAAACCACTATGGTTACTTAAGACTTTAGCAATTCAAAATGATCTTTGCTAATATTTATTGAAAATATTTATATGTATCATGGTTTTTTCTAAAATTGTTTCTTTTTGCACAGGGTGAGTTTTTATTAGAAAAATTGCAAAATTAATCATGCTCTAGAGCAAATACATCAAGGAATGAAAAATAATCACAATAAAATCATTCAAAAGTAATTTTTGCATTTTACCTAGATGTTAATGATATTTGTTCAAATCAAGTAAAAAGGAATTTCAATAGTAATATCAGAAATACATATTGGAAATGAATAATTGGCATTCAATTCAAATTTACTTTAGCAAAATATTCAAATGCGTGCTATGAAAATATCAGTAATGTCTAGGTAAAATCCAGAAATTACCATCGAAAGACTTTAATTGTGATTATTTTGCACTGCTCAGAGTCCATTTATCCTTTGTAAATGCTCAAGAGCCTGATGAATTTAGCATTTTGCGAATAAAAATGATCCTGTTCAAAAACGCAATTGTTTTAGAAAAAGCCCTCATACATGTTTTCGATAAATTTTATCAAGGATCATTTTGAATTGCTAAAATTTTATATTATCCTAGTATTTTTTTGCAATAGAAACTATCCTAGCTTAGTGCTATAATTGCTGCGCTAGTAAAAACTCACCGCAGAGAAAAAATTCCTTATAAAGTCCTTTACAAAAAATATAAATCTTTATAAAATTATCTTGTCTAGTTTAGGCTCCATCTTCATTTATATCTGTCAAAGGTATACAGTCGTGTGCAAAACCCCCTGACACACTCAAATGAAGCTGGAGCCTAAACTAGACAAGATAATTTTATAAAGATTTATATTTTTTGTAAAGCAATTAACCAAGAATTTTTTCTCCGCGGTGAGTTTTGTCTGGTGCAGCATCGGTAGCTGTGACCTAGCACTGTCTCCACAGCCAAAACTACTACGGTTATATAAAATTTAAGCAATTAATAATGATCCTTGCTAAAAATCATCAAGGTCATGTATGAGGATTTTTTTTGAAAACCGTTACATTTATGCACAGGATGACTTTATTTTTGGAAAATGGCAAAATTAATCAGGCTCTAGCGCGAAGACTACAAGGAATAAATTAAGTCTGAGCAATGGAAAATAATCTCAATAAAAACCACTTTAAAAATATTTCTGGATACCATCTTGGTGTAACTGATATTTCCACAGTACGCATTTTGAATATTTTACTACAATAAATCTTAAACCGAAACCACATGGGATAAATGAACCCTGAGCAATGAAAAACAATCACAATAAAGGATACTTAAAACAAAATCTGGATTTCACATAAATGTTACTGATAGTTGCACAGCACCCATTTGAATACTTTACTGCAATAAATTTGAAATGAATGCCAATTATAACTGTGCACTATGTATTTCTATGATTGCTATTGAAATTTCAATTTATCCCATTTGAATAAATATCACTAACATCTTGGTGATATCCAGAATTATGTTTTAAGTATCTTTTATTGTGATTGTTTTTCATTGCTCAAGGTTCATTTATCCCATGTGGTTTTTGTTCTAGAACCTGATGAATTATGTCATTATTCAAGTATAAAGTCATCCTGTACAAAAACGCAACGGTTTTTGAAAAAATCCTGATAGATGAGGTCGATGATTTTCAACAAGGATCATGTTGAATTGCTGAAATTTCATATAACCCATGTGGTTTTTGCTATGGAAACAGTGCTAGTTCCCTGCTACCGGTGCTGCACCAGTAAAAACTCGCCGCGGTGAAAAAATTCTTGGTTAAGTGCTTTACAAAAATCGAAATTTTCATAGAATTATCTAGTCTGGTTTAGGCTCCAGCTTCATTTGAGTGTGTCAGGGGTTTTTTCACATTACTGTATATGAAATGTATACAATTTTAGTGGATTTCTTATAACCTTCCCATTTTTTCACAACCAAGATATAGACATTAGAAGATAACTGGGTCAATTGGTATTCATAATCACTGATCATTAATCATTCAAAAATAAAATATTAGAACTCTCTCCCAGGACACATAATTCACATCGAAGCCCAATCACTGGATGATCCCAATCCTAAAGTTCATTACGAATAAGAATTTATTTAAATTATTAATAAAAGTGGAGTATATAGTTTTGAACGGTAACCCCCAATACATTCACCGATAAAATTGGCGACAGACTTGGCGAAACGATCAGATGAGCCAGGTCTGCACAGGCAGATATGGACAGTTTGGAAGTTATGAAAACCACATCAAAGTAAGCATAAGAATAGAAACGAAGTGTTGAGTGAAATATCGATTTTCAGTTTAAATGAAATTTTTTTATTTGAACCCGAATTCTGAATCTTAACTCGAATTAGATTTTCTTATACAGTATTTATTGCAATATTCCGTGAGAAACAATTGAAAGCTAACTTGTCCATTTTTGGAACGGCTCTCGAGACTAGTATTGTTACTTATAAATCCAATCTGATTCTGATCTAGGGTATCAGGGTATAATTTTCACAATAAACAGCACATATTTAGTACCAAAACCAAAGTTGCACTTCTATGGTCATCACTACTCTTCAGAGTTTTATAAACTAAGCTCATCCTAATCATCCTGATCATCCTAATCACCCAGGGGTCAGATTAAGATTTACAGTATAATACTGTGAAAGTGGGTGTTATATAATGATTGGATGTTGACGTCCAATGAGTTGCGCAGAGTCTGACTATCACTGCAGTGAAGCGTCACTTCATTACTGGTTCGCTATTGGAGTGAATGAATGCAAACAAATATCAATTCATATTAACGTAAACTGAGCTCAACTAAAATGGAGTCCTTTTCGGTCTAATTGCTATCGAAGTCGTTGTCTATTCAATCAGTTCTTTCACTCATTCTCTTGAACCAAATCCAACCGAAGCTCACAACAGATCTGTTGGTCTAAAGGTGTGCAGCAATGCCTCAACCCGTGAGCGCCGAAGAGATGAACGGAGAGGTCGCGCCTCCGAAGACAGAACTCGAAGAACTGCAGCTCAAGGCCAACCATCAGACCGATGAGTCACTCGAGTCGACCCGAAGAATGCTTGCCTTATGTGATGAGAGCAAAGAGGCCGGCATTAGGACTCTGGTGGCACTGGACGAACAGGGAGAACAACTGGACCACATCGAGGAGGACATGGATAAGATCAACACCGATATGAAAGAGGCGGAGAAGAACCTGACGGGAATGGAGAAGTGCTGCGGCATTTGCGTCTGTCCCTGCGGCAAGTCATCCGAGTTCAAGGAGGACGCCGGCACCTGGAAGGCCAGTGAGGACGGAAAGATCATAGCTGGACAGCCAGCCCGGGTGATGGACGAGAGGAACGGGCCGGGAGTGGTGTCGACCAGGTACATTGCCAACATAACGAAGGACGCGCGCGAGGACGAGATGGAGGAGAACATGGGTCAGGTGACCACAATGATCGGGAACCTGAGGAATATGGCCATTGATATGGGACAGGAGATCGGGTCTCAGAACCAGCAGTTGGACCGAATCAACCAAAAGGCTGAGTCCAATAAGAACCGAATACAAGGCGCCAACGAAAGGGCTCAGAAGCTCCTCAAATAAGGCTTTCCTCCCATTCCTTTCATCCGAATCACATCCGAATCCTTTAGTCTTTTATTTAAATTAATTTAATTTTAATTTATTTTCTCTTTTAATACAAATCTATCATTGAATCCATTTTCCTATTTCTTAAGCAATTAATTGATTTTATATTTAATTCAAAACTAATTTTTGAAAATTTGCTCTAATTTTCTGCTTTTATTAATGACTCGAAACAAGTGAAACACTTTTTGTTCATTGATATGAGAGAGCGAACCGACTATTATATAGATTAATATTAATTTATTGGCGAATAATTGGCTCTTCATTTGGTCAATAATCTCATTATTACTGATATTCTTATTATTATTATTATTATTGATATTATATTCAAAATTATTTTCAACTCTTATACAATATATAATGAAATCCACATACAGTGAAGTCTTCGATTCGAACATATTTTTGATTCTTAAACACAATATAATTATAAATAATATATAAATCACAGAATATTTTTCATTTGATTTGTTTGTAAAACATATTCATTACTCGAATTCTGGAATATATTCTATAATTATTACTTAAAGCCAACAATCGTTTAATTTTGTCGAATATTTTGTTAATTTTATTCGATTTTTCTCTATTTCTAGTCTTATATTCAATTATATTATATTTCAATCAATTCATTGTTCAAATACTGGTATATCGTATAAAACCGATTCTTTTGTTTATTAAAAATAATCTTTTTTTATCTTTTTATTCAATTATTTGATTAGAATTGTTTGCAATAATTTGTAAGAACACTATAAATACGAACATTCCTTCGGTTGAATCGAAAGCCACTAATGAAGAGCCGATTTATTTATGAATTTTATTGATTGTTATCTAATTATAATGTATTAAATAATTATAAAAATAATGCAAACTTTGAGACGTTTTCTGTTTAATGGTCTCATTATATGATATAAAATGATTTTTTTGATCCACTATTGACTTAAATGTTGAAACAATTTATAAAATTAATATAACATTCCATTTATGCTATTCTTGCGATCAATTAAAACAGAAAAAGCGATAAAAATGAGATTTTAATCAATGAAGTGCTTTGTATTGCAAACATCGAAACTATCGAATCCTGTGTTTAATTAAGAGGTTATTAATTGATCCCAAACTCGACTCAATACTTGTTCCCGAGATATGCATAATATCGAGTTTGATATAAAACATAAAAATTATGTAAAACTATTGGATATTTGCTATAATTTTATCGATTGTTTTGCAGTTATTTTTGATTGTATTGTTTGAAAAGAAATGTAAAATAATTTTAAAGATTTATTCAATTATTTATTGAATTTTAAAGAATATTAAATATCGATTCACTCGTTAGAAAATAAAGTCAAAGAATTCTTCAAAAGAATATATGAATTGAATCTAAACTTCTTCAGAATTATCAGACATTTTAGGCAAAACTGACATAAAGTCTGACATTTTTACTACAATTTCACAAAATTCCTCTTCAATTGAATTGTTGTCCAATTCTTCGATATTTTGTTGAATTGCTTTCATTAAGGCATTCGAACAAATCGAGTAGAAGTCTGCGCCCGACAGCCCGGGCCGACACAAGCTCTCGATCCGTTCCAACTGAACGTCTGCATCCAATTTAAATCGTTTGGTCAATGCTTTGAGTATTTTGAGTCTTGAGTTCGAGTCCTCTGCTATTCCCACATATAATAGTCGATCAAACCTTCCCGGCCTGAGTAGCGCACTGTCCAATAGGTCCGGTCTGTTTGTAGCGCCGATCACAAACACTTCATTAGATGAGTTGATTCCATCCATTTCTGCCAACAACTGTGAGACCACTCTATCCATAACCCCTCCCGAGTCTCCGCTGTGGCCTCTATTGGGTGCCAAAGAGTCCAATTCGTCGAAGAATATAACAGCCGGTGCGCACTTACGGGCTCTGCTGAACAGATTCCTTACATTTTCTTCGCTCTGCCCCACATACATATTGATGAGCTCCGGGCCCTTAACGCTCAAAAAGTTGAGCGAACACTCAGCGGCTGCTGCTTTGGCCAGTAGTGTCTTTCCAGTTCCAGGCGGGCCGTAAAGAAGAACACCCGAGCGCTTGAATCCTAGGCTTATGAGTTGCGGACAATCAATGGGCAGTTGTATTGTGTCTAAGATTTCTGATTTGATCTTTTCGTGGCCTCCGATGTCATCCCATTTGACATTTGGAACAATGGGTGAACCGATGGCATCGAAGTGTGATTTTTGCAAATCGTTTAACGCTTTCATCAGATGTTCTGCTGTGAGAACAACACCCGAAAGAGCCACTGCACTGGTGTCGGTGCAAATGACGCCAGTATTGAAATAATCGAAAAGACATTGAATCGCATTCGCAACCAATGCCTTCAGGTCTGCCCAATAGAATCCGACACATTTCTGGGCTAACTCTTTGAAATCTAAATCACTAGCACTGGTAGCTATCTGGCCGATCAGAGCTCTTAATATGTCTTCCCTTTCTTCTACATTCGGACAATCGATTTCAAGCGAATGAGTGAATAAAGAATTGAATTCATTGTTCGCAAACTTTTTTGGTTCAGAATTGGTTGCGATTACTATTAGAGGCCATTCGGTGTGGCTTTCGGTCAATTCAAACAACGAATGGCTGAAAGCGTTTGCAAATCTCGAGACGTCGTATAATTCGGTATTAAATAAGATATTAATGTTTGAAATCAAGACAACTGTCGGCGCATATAAAGCAGCCTTTGATAGACTGGCCTTCAGTTTGGTCTCAGTAGTGGTCGCCGTATCCCCTAATATGTCGTTCGCCCTGACCTCATATAAGTGCAAATTCCAGTTCTGACACATCGATTCAACTATAGTTTTCTTTCCGGCGCCTAATGGGCCAGTCATCATAACTGTGCCGATTGTCTTGCTTTTAGGCATAAGATAAGGCAATACTATATCACATAAATTGTTTACATAAGAGCCGAAACCCGGAGGACTCGGACTGCTCTGGAAGAAGAACAGACTGTTTGGACTGTAATACGAGGGAAGAGTCGATGGGATCAGACTATGAACTGTTCCGCTTTGGTATAGATTCGAATGGTTTGTGTCAATCAAACAGCCATTGCCTTCAATCAAACTGACCCTAAAGTATACGACCGGCCAATGCAAGTCCGAAATCTCTTTTGTCTTTGAATGATATGACGGGTCGTATCGGCTCGGGATTGCGATGATGTCATTCCTCACCAAATATCGTGTTTTAGTGAAGTATTTGTTCAGTATTATAGAAAAGTCAGTTAACGCCGAATATTGTGGCGATTGAATCAATGCTAACTGTGCTGATGGCGAATGTTTTATCTGCTGTTTCAGCAAAACATCTTTTCTTATCTAAAATGTAATTAAATTTAAAATTACTCTTAAGTTAGACTTAAGTTAGACTTAACCCGCACTGTCAGACATGCACATGAGTTAACTTGGTAATTTACAGATATATTAAGTTTATGTCTGCTCCATAGACTTAAGCTTATACTGACCGCATACACTGTTTTCATATATCCCGCAAACTTTGAATCTTACTTGTTAGTCTACGCAAAAACTACAAGGGGTACAATATAGAAACTGGTCTTATTTGAAAGAGGGATAGTTAGGGTTTGATAAAAATAATATATGAAAAATATACAGTAGTTGTATCCTATAGTTGTAAACTGTTATATCCTTGCACAATTCAAGGCGCTAGATTAAAAAATGTTGAAATATTGACTTTTCTATTAAGAAAAGGGTAAAAACTTGATTTGAGCGCCATTTCTAGATCCACATAAATTTACAGAAGTAATCTACTTGGAATTGATCAATGACAAACCCAGTACCGCCTAAATCTCAAAAATTTGCATCTGATTGGGAAAAATGAGTTTTTTCCTGCAAATGTTATTTTCGATAACTCTCTTTCAAATGAGGCCATAATCAATTGGGTGTCCCATGTGGTTTTTGCGTAGCTCCAAATAGAAAAGTCAATATTTCAGCATTTTAGAATCTAGCGCTTTGAATTGTGCAAGGATATTTTTCATATATATTTTTAACAAACTCCCATTATCCCTCTTTCTAATAAGATCAGCTTCACTATTGTACCCCCTGTAGTTTTCGCATAGTTTAAGATTCAAAGTTTGCGGGATATATGGAAAACCCTGTACATGCTCAAGCTAATATACTTAAGCTTGATAATGCTATCACATGCTTGAGTATGAGTATCATGGGTTTGAGAAATCAGATTCAATGTGATTGCATTTATGGGAGTCAATTTGCCCTTGCTCAATGCTCAAGCTCCCCTTTCTGTTGCCATACTATTGTACGAGATAACTAAATCATGCTTGAACAAAGGATAGTGTGCTAGACCCATTTAAATCATATCATTTTTACATAACTTAGACGCTCTAAGCAATTGACTGAACTATGTATTATAAAAGAGCAAGTTGCAATTTTTAAGGAATTGGCGCTTATACTGGGATTGAACGCAATATACTGTAGCCCCGAATAGTTTATTAATTTTAACTAATGGTTGATTAGCCGACTTCAGACATCAGACTGGATCAGACTTACCATTAGTGTGGCGTTCTGTTGGAGAAGCGGTTGATTGCGGACTCTTTCGGACAGACTCTGCAAATTGAACCACAATTTGGGTGATATATAAACGATATTCTCATCGCTTATCGAATCGATTGCATAGATTTGAGAAAAGCGTTGCTTTAGTTTCAAAGACTTATCGTCTGATGAAAGCCATATTCGAACCCAATCTTTGGATTCAGACTTCAATTTGTTTGTGAGAGCATTGGGTGACACAAATACACAACCGTTTTCACAGTCGACATCAGGAATGGACGGACTGTTCGATAAAATTATTATTTGGAAAGAAAATGACAACGAATTGAGAAAAGTTGTCGAAGCGGTCAGTGTTTGGATCGCTGTTAAGCTATTGGGGTTCAGGTTGTGGTGAATGCCATCAAAACTATTGCTTATCATTGGATTGAGTAATAGCCGAGACGTGAAGTGCATGAGATTCAGGGCTTTAACCACTTTATTGTCGAACTCTTCCTCTCTATTCCTATCAGTCATTAATTGCTCAGAATTTTGGTTTTCATTAAGACTTTTGGATATATTTATGAAAACAATTTGAGTATTCAATGAAAGGATTCCCTGAAGAACTGGTTTGCAATCCAAGACAATCATATGAGTGTTGGCACAGAATATATCGAATTTACGGCACAATAGCTTATGTCTAGTATTGGACACAAACTCCAGTAGTCTTTGAGACCAGTTATCCGTTTTAATCGCTTCATACAAATGATCGGTTTTGATACCAATCGTTATTTTAGTTATTTTCGGACTTTCTTTAAGCCATTTCAATGACAAGTGTTGGTCACTAACAGACAGATTGTAATTATCGAGAAATTGTTGGCTAACTATGAGTTCGAGTGAATGAGCACTCGATTCGTCGGTTAAGACATTATTTGTCAAACACTTTATGCAAACGAATAATGCATTTGAAGTGCAATTCATTGCTTTGATTGCATTACTGTTGCATACAATACATCCAATTATATAATCGTTTTCTTCAAATAAATTATTATATTTACTGTTATTTATAAAACAAATCAAACGATTGTTTGCAAAATCCAAGTCTTGTAAGCCATCACTGGATTCGGTTCTTCTGTCAAACAAATCATCATTTAATACAATATTTATCGGAACCGCTATTTCACTCATTATTATTAGACTTAATGTTTAAATATATACGAAATTAAAACTTCAAAACTCATACAAATATACATCGATTTGAATGAGAGTGAAAACTGAATCACTTATTGATGTTTACAAACGAGACAATCGATGACGAAATGTGCAACTCTTATGGCTCTGCACTGTACTCATCCTATTGGGCACATAGAGTGCAGTCATACAGAGTAGCCCTTAATGTAGAGCAAAGTTCACTCTCTTCTGGTTCTCAGCTTTACTACAACATTGAGTTTGACTGACATTTAAATCATTCATTCATTCATTCGTTTGCTCTTTCAGTCATCCATTCATACAGTCATTGAATGCAACAAAATCTCAATACAAAACATATGTTTTAATTCAGATCTAAAATTCATTACGTGTTTAAAAACCTCATGGAATAGATTTAATTAATTTGAATTACTAGAGAGCCATTCAATTGAGTATTGATCTCAGATTGGAGTCATTTCCAACTTTAATCCCATTTCCCTCCAAACCTGCAATTCTTGCGATTGTTTTGTTAGAAACAGAATAATAAGTGAATAACATATCAATCAAACGATGGGAACAACGGATTCAAAGCTGAATTACAGGAAAGCAATTGTCGAACTGACCACTAAAAGTCAACCAATTGATACCAAAGATGACCAGTTCTGGGATCAGTTCTGGTGTGAGAATGTCACTAATATTCAGGATGTGTTCGCACTAATCCCTGCGCCTGAGATTCGGGCGCTCAGAGAGGAATCGCCCTCTAATTTGGCCACTTTTTGCTACAAAGCGGTCGAAAAGCTGGTGAAAGCGACGGACAGTCTCTGCAATACTACAGCTCAGCAGCAGATTGTGCTCAACAGTGTACGACTGCTGACCCGGGTATTGCCTTATATATTCGAAGACCCGGATTGGAAGGGATTCTTCTGGTCGAGTCTGCCCTCGGCCTCAGTCGGCGCGCATTCGGATGAGCAGGACGTGAGACAAGAGAACCTGCCATTAGCCCAGTCCCTGATTCTGGCCATTTCTGACCTACTCTTCTGTCCCGACTTCACTGTCTCACCCCTGCCCTCAAAAGGCAGTAAATTCGGTGCTCCTGACTGTCCGCCCGAAGATCTACAGTCAATAGACAGTTGTGAATACATTTGGGAAAATGGCGTCGGATTTACGAATCCGACCACAAGTTCTTCGGCTTACGATAAAAACAGAACCGAATTATTGCGGCTTTTGTTGACCTGTTTTAGTACTTCTATGTATATGTCGGCCAACGAAGCCGGACATACGCCCAACCGATGGATCGAGTACTTCACGTGCGTTGAGAATCGACACGCATTACCACTCTTTACCTCTTTGTTGAACACTGTCTTCAGCTATGATCCGACGGGTTATATGCCATTCAATCACTTGATATTCAGTGATTCCAAAGAAAGTGTTGTCGAAATCGCTCTTCAGATCCTAATCGTCACATTAGACCATGACTTCAGTGCTGATAACGCCCATAGCTTCGGCGGTGCGGCCGAAGACCTTCTTCAGGAGAACCTATTCATAAACTACTTGTCGCGTATACACAGAGAAGAAGACTTTGCATTCATTCTCAAAGGCTTTACACGACTTCTGAACAATCCTTTGATTCAGACCTATATTCCCAACTCCACCAAAAAGATCCATTTCCATCAGGAGCTTCTGGTCCTCTTCTGGAAGGTCTGCGACTTCAACAAGAAGTTTATGTTTTACGTACTGAAGAGCAGTGATGTTCTCGACATTCTGGTGCCGATTCTCTACCACTTGAACGATAGCAGAGCAGACCAGTCACGGGTCGGACTCATTCATATCGGAGTTTTCATTCTATTGCTGTTAAGCGGCGAACGAAACTTCGGGGTTCGGCTCAACAAACGTAAGCCTTTCTCTTATTTCTATTTATTACTTAACAGCGGAGTATATAGTTTTGTTATGAGGTCACACGCTCTCCCTTAGTGGACATTTAGTTAATATGAAATATACTATTTTGCAGTTCTTGGAGCAGGGCCAGCTTATCAATGGGTCTTACTTGTTATGGTAGTTTTTAGATAAGGCTCAGTATTAACAGCAATAAGTTGAAAAAGAGACAGGTTTATTTATATGAAATCCCTTTTAACTTTTTTTTAAATCACATGTGTCTATTTATATTATTCTGGCTCGTTTCTCATTCTTCGTTTAGCATTTAAGCCATCTTGAATAAATGCTTTTATGTCATTACCCCAGCAGTAAATTTTAACCATCATAACTATTTTAGTAGGATGTCTGTGGTCAGTGTGTGCTTGAATAATGTTTTGTAAACAATATAAGTTCTAACCTGGTTAGATTGAATTATTTCGGAAGAGCATAGTAGAAAGTGGAGTTTAAATCATACTGTTCATACTTGTACTGTATATAATTTAAACTCCGCTTCAGTAGGAACTGTATTCAAATATTGATCGGACGCGGAGTACTGGCGTAGTGATAGTGTGCTCGCTCTTGGAGCAAAGGTCCCGAGTTCGAGTCTGCTTGCCGTCTGTATCAGTTCACTCCATCACTCCGGGGGTTGTTTTCATTAAATTATTTCATCCCTGAACATGTGCTCACTGGGAATCAGCCCCGGGTTGAGTACACGGGATGTACAAGAGTAACAATGATTATATTTCATACTAATACCTGTGTCGCACTGACAGCATACTCTGCGAGCGTACCCATGGATCTGCCGATCTTTACGGGCACTCACGCGGATCTGCTTATTATAGTGTTCCACAAAATCATAACTACAGGCCATCAGAGACTTCAACCGTTGTTCGACTGTTTGCTAACCATTGTTGTGAACGTCAGTCCATATCTGAAAACACTATCAATGGTTTCGAGCACTAAATTATTGCATTTATTGGAAGCCTTTTCCACCCAATGGTTCCTCTTCTCCAACCAAACCAATCATCATTTGGTCTTCTTTTTGCTCGAAATCTTCAATAATATAATTCAATACCAATTCGACGGAAATTCTAATCTTATTTATACAATAATAAGGAAACGGAATATATTCCACTCCTTGGCCAATCTGCCCACAGATTACTGTACAATCCAAAGATCGCTGAACAAGAAGACAACTTTGACCCGAAAGCCCAAATCTATTTCCATTTCTTCTGCGATATCCACTTCCAGTGTGGTCTCCACTTCGGCCATAACCCCCACTTCGCCACTTTCGCCCACTTCTCCGATATCGCCTACCAGTCCTCTGGAACAGCAAGAGATGATTGTTTCGACTTCACATGACTCGGGCGAACCGCCGCTTAACGTGTCTTTGGCCGCAACGCCACGAATAGATAAAATGACTGAAAAAACACATCCGAACCCAAAGAGCGCTGCACTCGATCAGGACATACAACGCTCTCAAAGCCCTTCTTTTGAATCCAATTCCAGTCAAAAGCCTTTGAGTCGTCAGTCGAGTGAATCGTCGAATACGTCTTTGAGAGCAACTCAATGGACACCAACTCCCGAATGGATCAACTCTTGGAAACAAAAGCTTCCGCTGCAGACGATTATGCGAATGCTTCAGGTCTGGCATCAGATGGTCTGACATCAAACCATTGACTCACAGATCAGACAATCGTAATCATAGGTTGACTGACACTCAAAATTGCAAACCCGGATGAACTTTGAGTGTCAGCCAACCTATGATTTCTCGATTACATCAATTAATTTCATTTTATTGTCTTGTGTGGCACCGGTAGGTTCTGGTACCTCAGGTGGAGAAGATGTGCATCGATAAGGGCATAACAGACGAGAATGAAATTCTAAAGTTCCTGCAGCATGGTACGCTAGTCGGCCTGCTCCCTGTGCCGCACCCGATCCTTATCAGGAAATATCAGACTAACGCCGGCACAACTTTATGGTTCCGTACGTATATGTGGGGAGTAGTATACCTGCGCAACGTCGAGCCCCCCGTCTGGTACGACACAAACGTAAAACTGTTTGAAATACAAAAACTCTAATCAGAGTCTAAGTCAGCACTGGATCTGATATTTCAGTATTTATGCCAAAAATATTTAATTAATACAACTCTTGAAGTGAAGCGAACACCCAAAGAGTCAGAGTTTAAGGAAAGCCAACTCTATAAACCCTGGTATTATTTTGGAGACAATATTCGTAAAGACATACAAATCCTTATATATTAACTAAAATTAGTTCAATTGATAATACATTTGAACCCAATATACAACACAAGCAAAACATGAATCCAATTCCGGCTCTTCTTTACATTGAAAGCATTTCCAATATATTTCATATTCTAGTCATTCATTCATTCATTAGTTTTAAGTCATTTTAAATCTAATCAAATATTAAGATATTTATCACTGCTTTTACTGAATATAAGTTATTATTATTATATTATATCTTATAAACAAATACTGTATTCAAAGCCATATAATGTCTGAATATTTTAATTAATTCTATTATTTATTTATTTATTTGTTTAAACTTTATTTAATTTTTGACGAATTGTTAAATTTGAAAGAATTTATTAATTAATATAAACTTAACTCTAATTATAATTACATTATATTTCTGTTTGTAATGCTTTCACATTATTATTGATTATTATTGTTATTATTGATTAAATGTCTAAAGAGTTGACACTATTTAATGAGATGTTTGTCCGTTACGTACTCTTTCGGGTACCCAACCAGTCGGTCGTCATCGGGTCTCATGACTGGCCAAACCATACAAAGCATACAAACAATTGGTTAACACATGTGTTCACAAATGGATGTAGTGGTCACTACTCACTCATATACCGTTCCTTGAACCGGGTGATAAATCCACCCGGGGGTGTTTCCGCTATTCTGTAGATAAGAACGAAAACGGCGGCCACTCCTAAGGACATGGAGCCATACAAGTGCGGCACATCATTCCAGCCCTGTTTGATCACATCCACAGCTGTTGCGTACAAACAGAAGAAGATATGAATTGAAATAAAATTGATTATAAAAAGTGTGTTTGACTCACATTTCTGATACCTTCCCAGTATTCGGGCCAACATTGCTCTCACAGTCGGATCAGTTCAGATGAGTCACACGTCTATTGGTTTTGATTTAAATTAAATAAAGATATTTAAAGAAGTGTTTGAATTGTTTTCAATACAATTAGCTTTAATTCAATTGAAAATAATAATAATTAAGTTATTGTTTACTTTCCATCAATTGTGGACTCGAGAGCACTGACCGGTAGAGCGCTCTCATGTCATACCATATTTGCAGTCACTGTATATCCGAATTGATTGGCAATAAATAAATTAATAATTATTTAAATTCATTATATTTTGTGTTTCAATGCAATCAATGCAAACATTATTTTAATATATTTTTTATTTAATAATTAATTAATTAAAGTCCAAACGTATGGCTCAAATGGAAAGACAAGAAATGCATTACTTGTCCGACAAATACGATCTGTTGCTCAACGAAATGAGTGAGACTTTGACAGACATTTGATTTTAATTATTACTGATTGATACTAATTATTATTATTTCTATTACTCAATGGTTTGTATCGATTGTATTGATTGTGTGGATCGTATGGATGGTATGGATGGTTAGGGGAACACAACTTCGATGTCATTCGTTTCAATTCATACAAAACTGCTTCGAAGTTAAGGTTCATTCAGAACAAGACTAACTGTGAGTCCAATCAAACATTGGTTTTGTTTTTAAGCCAACACTTAATAAGTTATCGTTCCGTCGGTTCCATCGGTTGTGTCCATTGTCTTCATTGTCTGATTGTGTCGACAATTGCAGTCAATTTAATCGATTTGTGGAATGCAATCGAAGCCATTCGGGACAACGGTTTGCATAACTTTGTGGACATATCCTCCCAGATATCAGTGCAACGCTTGGAAGCATTGGTCACTTCTATGTATTACTCTCTTTCCAAACGTCTTCCGCACTCATTGTCTTTCAGTTGCGACCAATCCATTGAACTCTTGTTCAGTTGGCTTCTCATGACTTATGACTCGTATGTATCCTATTCTTCAATAATTACGGTTAGATTTGATAAGTATTCAAACCATTCGACAGCACCGGTAGTGGAAGAGTAAATGTCTTATCAATAAAGATCGCGTTCGCTATCATGTGTTCCGGAAAACTGATCGACAAATTGAGATACATTTTCTCACTTATATCTGATCCGAGTCGAGGCCTTCTGATAGAGACCCGTTTCAATGCCTTTCTTCGGGAGTCGTTGGCTCTGACGGCCAGTGTCTTAGAGACGACAGCATTTCAATACGACGACAGTCTTTCCTCCTCTATCTTCGACTTCAGTCAACCAATAGATTTGCATTCATTTATGTCAGTCTTCATAACGACAAACAGTCCTCCCGTTTGCATCTCATGGGTAGTAATACTGCACCGGATGGCTGAAGTCGAACACGTCGTTCACCCGATCAGTTGTGATGCCTGTAATCGACAGCCGTTTAATGGCTTTCGCTATAAGTGCCAAAAGTGTTTCAATTATAATCTATGTCAGGACTGCTTCTGGAGGGGCCGGCAGTCCGGGTCGCACAGCGCTGAGAGCCACGCCTGCAAAGAGTACGCGTATTGGAAGTCACCCACAAAACAAATCGGACACTCATTGCGAAAGTCCTTTCGATGTATTCCATCGAATCGAACACAACTGCAATATATCGACGAACCGCCGAAAGACAAGCGCATCGACTTGACTCATATCGTTCCTCCCTCTCCTGTTCCCACTGTCCACCACTTCAATGGCTTTAATATGCGCTCCAATTCGTCAGACTTGGAGTCTCTCTACACGGGCTCTAACAGTCTCTATCGATCCCCTCCTTCGGTCTCCAACTATACGACTGCAACCACTGATTCCAAAGCGGGCGAAGAAGAGCACCGACTGATTGCTCGATACGCGGCCTCATTAGCCAACTATTCTAAAGGTTCTTCATTGGCAGCCAATGCCACGGATGTGATAAATGATATGACACAACAACAGAGAGTTATCTCACAATTGGAGACAAAAAATAGAGAAATAATGAAAGAAATCGCAAGACTTAGGACTGAGAAACAGGAGAACGAGTTCAGAGATACGCCACTCAATTCGGGCAGTTATTACGCGTCGGCGAACGTAAATCAGTCGCAAACGGATCCGATTTTGTTGACCGAATTGGGAGCTCTGAGGACTCGGAAGGAAGAACTGGAATCGCATTTAAGTGCTTTACAGGAAAGTCGTCGCGAATTAATGGTTCAGTTGGAAGGGCTGATGAAGTTATTGAAAAATCACGGAAACCTATTGGCCATTCCCAACAGCGCCCCCACCTCTGCCTCTTCAACCCTCAATAGAAAAACTGGCGGCTCTTTGGCGCCGACGACACCGACCTCTGAGTCGATTCAGAGCGACATAAGTAGTGTCGCGAGTGTTTCGACAGTCAATAGGGATCTGTTGGTTGCGGCCGACTCTGTCACTAATGCCATGTCTTCTCTCGTCAAAGAACTTAACTCTGAGGACGAGAGCGAAGATATGGCCAATGAGTTCAAACACAAAGTATTAGTCAATGAGAACATAAGCTCTAATAAAGAGAATCCGACAACAGATGAGGACATCGAGAGAGAGGAACAGAAACTGGTATTGAATACGAGTTAATCCCAATTCAGTCCCAAATATTGTTTATTTACTTTTATTTTGTTATAGAAGTCCAAAGCATTGGCCGCTTCGGTGGCCTTCTCTTGAGTTGTTTTACTTATTTTTGTTTTATTGTTTCCATTTTAATGGTATGTCTTTCCTCTCATTCCTTCCGATGTATTCCAAAATATTCTTTAAATAAGTACTGAAATCATAAAAAATTAATTGAATCCAAATTATAGGCATTTAATGTATTTTCTGTCGCGAATAAAATGAGCTCAAAATCTATTAAAACTAATTCAAAGACCGGTTCCACGCATTACAACACTACAGACGACGAGAGCTTTATTCGCACCGACGATGAAGAGCTCGACGATGTGGTCGACGACGAAGAGTGGAATCGTAGGCCAAAACTGTGGACTTATATTAACCGTTGAGTCGAGACATGCATTCAATGCTTTGTTTGCTTTAATAATATTTTATATAATTTTAATAAAATATCCATTTATTCGATCTTTTTTGCGAACAAAAAATAACAGTATTTTTAATGTGTTTTTAATTTTTTGGTTTTATTTTTAGTCTTTTTCTGCTTTTCCTCTTCGGCCAAATCGAGCGCACATTTTGTTCCTATAATTACAGATATTATTATAATTTTGTTTCAGATTTTACATAAAATAAATGTTTGTCTAAAATAAAGTCTAAAACACTTAATCATTGCTAACATTCAGACCTAACGTATTATAATTTATAAAATATTATTTCAATATTAAATGCGATCAAACTTTCAATCGTTTTATGAAGAATATAAATGAAATGACCTCTTCGTCTAATTTCATGCGAAAATCTGTTCTGGTATTCAATAAAAATATTATCGAAACTTCATTTCTAGAAAATGATTCGTCGATTGCTATCAAATATGACTTAATTATAAATAATGTTTGACTTTATTACCAAAGAATAGAAACAATTTTTAATACAATTCTTGAATACCTTTTAGTTTTGTCCAATTGTTTGATCCGTTTTCCAAAAGGTGTGCATAAAGTGATTTCGTTCGCGAAATCGGTTTTTTAAGCAAAAAATCTAATTGTCTTTTCATTGCTTTAAGTTTAAGGATTTCCCCACAATTCCTGTCATTCCCGTCGTCTGAATCGCTGACATCAGAGTCAGTCAGAAGTTCACACTTTTTAGCATTAGTTCGGAACCAATCTTCACGTGACCTCTCTTTTCGGATCTTATGGTCCAATTGGTCGCACTTTTGGGCCAAATCTATCCTTTGTTTCATTGATCTGAGGACCGACTGTTCGATTGGAAAGTCCTGCAAATCCTGGCCTTTATTCAAATCACTGCACAATTGCTTGTAATAATTTGCCTCTTCTTTGGGTTCGCATAGCATTAAAGTCAAGCCTTTATTGAATGCTCGCGCAGTTCGACCGCTTCTGTGAACATAGATCTCAGCCGTTCTTGGAATCTGATAGTGAACCACGTGATCGATGTTTGCGACGTCCAGTCCTCTGGCGGCCACATCGCTGGCTATGAGTAATGAATTGGGCTTTGACTCGAATTTCTCCAAATTAGCTAATCTTCGCTTCTGAGGCATCGATGCGTGCAATGGAAGCGGATTTAAGTTCAATACTTTGAGAACATTAACGAGTCTTCGCAGACAGTCTTTACTGTTGCAGAAGATCAGTGTTCGGCCCTTAAACAGGGCTAAGAAGTAATACAGATATAAATCCTTTTCTTCAGCCAAACAATTCATTTTGCATTCAGTTAATTGTTGTTCATTAGGAGTGCCGATGCCTTCACGGGTCAAATCAATGACTTTGGTTGCGTCGGCTCTCATACCGAACATCTCAACGAAATTATTTAATTTCTGTTTTTCAGTCAATTTATTTGATTTGTTTTTCTTTTTATTACTCTTTAAAGCTTTGAATCGTTTTGGCAGAGAATAAGTCAGAGTCAGTGTCGCTGAGAACACGAAAATCTGTCGGCCAGTGGTCTCACTGGTCTGATGGCGCTTAAGCAGAACCAACAGTTGAACCAAGTCCTGGAAGTGTCCCTTCTCTGCCATTCTGTCCGCTTCGTCAATAACTAAGTATTTTATATCAATCACCGAATGGGAGGACAAGTGTTCGTTTGACTCATCACTAATCAGTTCCCAGAGCCGGCCCGGAGTGGCCACTACTATGTCGGGCCTAACTTTGTGCAGAACTCTTTCCTGTTTCTGAACAGACATTCCTCCGACAATCACTCCTATGGAGACATTGCAGTGCTTAGTAATGGCCTCCAAGTGCTTCTTCACCTGAATGGCCAGCTCTCTGGTCGGAGTCAATACCAGAGCTCGTAATTTACAACAATTGTCTTCGGATTTGTCATTCATGATGTGTGTCACTAATGGTATCCCAAAGGCTAACGTCTTTCCACTTCCGGTCTCTGCGGCGCCCAATATATCCATTTTGTCTTCGATGGCAACTCTGATGGCCATCGACTGAATCGGTGTCGGACTGAAGAACGATAATTGTTTCAGTGCTTCCAGAATGGAGTCCGGAATACAAAGATTTTGCCACAAATGCATTGATTTTGAGATTTTCTTTCTATCAATCGGTTCTTCATTTGAGTCTTCAATCGGTTCTTCATTTGAGTCTTCAATCGATTCATTTGTTTTGCTTTTATTTTTCAAAACCTTTTCATTTGATTTCAATTTCTTTTTATTTTTCTTTTTAGTCTTTTCTGTAGTTTTGGTCACATTTTCTTCATTAAGACTTTCGATGCAATAATCATCCAATTCTTCGATGGCAACCAATCCATCGAAGTCTTTGTCTGTGAAGCCATCCTTGGCCTCGATGGCCAACGATTTCCATTTTGCACTTTTATCGATACAAAACATGTTATTGTATTTCAAAAAATATAATCAAATGATTGAAAAGACATGAAAACCATATTTAAAGCGCAAAGCAATGCAATGCAAAGTAAAGCACGTGTTTGTCAATACATGAATATAATATTGTGAATGACAACCGAATAGAGCCTAATGGTGAGTTGCCTAACTTGTGTGCATTAAAGCTAGAGTTAGAAAATTTCGACTATAAAAACAATCAAAAGGCTTATGCTTACTTGTTAGGCTTAATCACATGCTTGACTCTATTCGACTGTCACTCACTATAGCGGATCAGAAATAATAGTGAAATCCATTCAGTCGTCACTACAATCACTACAACAACACAACACACACTGTCTGTGCAGACCCTGCGCTCCACATATGAACTCATCCTATCCTTTGATTTGTTTGCCTTTAAGGCACAAAATCTTTATTAATATTTAATTTTATATTTATTTCTTTCCAATTAAAAAATTAAAATATTTTCAAGAATTTTCATTCCACTCATTAATTATCATTGATTATTGAAAATGTTATTTATTTTCTATTCAAGGTTTATTAAACTGGCAAAATTTGAATGCCCCTTGCCAATTTGGAGTATTATGCCCAATGTATTTTACATTTTCTATCATTTATTTATTTTTAATAAAATTTCTTTTAATTTTTTATCTGAAAAATAATTATATAATTTTTCTGACACTTCCAGGAAATGAAATATAAATTTTATGCTATTTTTGTCTGATTTTGCAGAAAAAGTCTAACAAATAGTTAAGTTATTAATGATTTCGAATATTTTAGATTAGAAACTGATTTGTGGCGAAAGAACTTTATATCGATTGCAATCAAAGTTAAAGATTATAGCAGATGAGCACATAATGTCAACATTGCACCAAGTTCCTAAGTATCCTAAGATCAAAAATTTGCCCACACACATTTTCATTTGTACTTAAATAAAGGTACTAGTGCTATTTAGTGCTATTTAGTGCTATTTCGAGGCCAACTTTTCTGGTTCTAAGAGATTGAATATTTTACAAAATAATCATTTCTAGAATAGGATCCATGTATTGAATCCTTTCCCAGAAATTCTCAGTTCTTTTGTCGAAAGTTCTAAAAAAACCTTTTTTGAGCCATTTCAAATTTTAATAGATCTGCCCTAGGTGTGAGCCTGGGCCTGGCCTTTATCTCAAAGTTATCCAGGCTCTCTCTCTCTCTCTCTGACCATACCTAGCATTGAAATAAGAGTTTGTTCATATGATTATCATTTGAAGCTGGGTCAATTTGATTTATACTGTATATTCTATTATAGATTTTGCAAATATTTATAATTATCTCATTTATTAAAGTATTCTTAACTAAAACTACTAAATGTTCGAGTTTTAAGACTTTATCAAATAATCGTGTGTTGTGTCCACTACAGTACTCTATGTACTCATAAATACTATAAATATTAATATTTTATGTTATTCTCATTAATTAGTTTGTTATTAATGAATGAAAGCTTATCTTTAATTGCGATTGAAATGAATTACAGATTAATAGTTTGGAAGGGATTTGCGTAATATTGTAATTACTTGCGCTTAACATAGAATTCCTGCATATCTTAACTCTTAAAAAGACTTAACAGATATTGAATAAGAAAATAATCGAATAGAGTATAGGAATGTATAAGAAGTTTGATGTGAAAGAGCTTAACATAAAGGTCTTTAACCCCAAACTTGTGAATCATAATTGACTTCTGGCTCTCTCTCGCAGACAAACAATTGTCTCAGAAATGTGTCAGAAGTGAGCCGAACTGTCACCTCATAATTGGACAGTTTGTAGCGATCACTGCATCTACGAGTCGCCTAATGGCATAAAGTTAGTATACATTACTGTATTACATGTGCGGTATAGTAGGGTATAGTACAGATGCATATAATAGAGTCTACACTTTATATACCATATATCCAGTACAGTCTTAATGAAAATATCAATATTGAGTAGAGTATACGAGTGAGTGCTGGCGAGCAATAAATAACTGCTATTTTGCAAAATCATAATTTCTAATCAGTTTTAAGGTTAATGTTATGACATATCGAGAATATAGAGTATTTTGCATTCAATTGCAATCCAATCGGCATTAGTGTCGATCCAATGGCAACCAAAAGTACATTAGAGGCCATAAGAGACAATACAGACAAATGATGTGCCGAAGAATCGATTTGATTGAAAGACAATAGTTATTGCAAAGAATCAGCAATTATTGTGGTCTGCAAGGGGGAGGAAGGGAAGGAAAGGGTGTATTGGTCTGATTGTGTGACGCAGTGCTAGTCGTCAGTGACAGTGATAGTCAAGTGCTACGAGCAGTGGCAGAGAGGACTGGCAGAGCATTGGCAGAGCACTGCCAGAATGAGCACTGGTTGGCAGCAATGGTTAGGCATTCGGTATAATATAAGGTTATATTCTCTTCGGATTCAATGGTTGAGCCAGTCTTGCACTGTGTGTGTGCTGTTGTACTGCTGCTGTGCCATTGCATAACTGAGCTAACATAGAGTCTGCACAACTCTATATCCACAGCACTGTTACATATAGTGTAGAGTAGAGTCAGAGCTATACAGAGCTATACAGAGCTATACAGAGCTGTTCACTGGTGTGTGTATGCACTGAAGCAACCAATGCATTGATCGCTGCATTCATTCATATTGTGTGTTGTGTTGACTGACTATCGACTCGAGTATTGAGTATAGGATTCAATGTTTATATTCTAATAATTTAGAGTCATTTGAGTCAATTGGGAGAGTATGGCCGCACAGCACAGGAGTCATGAGCTCATGAGCCACTATGAGCACTGGTAGCAGTGGTAACAGTGGTAGCAGTCGAGCATCCGATACGACTCATAGCAATAGGACGAGCGTTGGCTCTCGGCTGACGACTGTGAGGGCAACGACCCGTCAGTTCCCCATTTGATGAACACTTTTCTACTCCTCTGAACCAACAGTACGAACAGTACGACTGCACTCATACTCATCACTGGTCAGCACTGGTCAGCACTGATGGCTATTCTGGCAAAGAGTGTCACTCTATGACTGACTATCACCACCTGATCTCTCACATGTGTCTCAGCTCCGGAGTCTCTTCTCTGCCCCAACACATCTCTCTGTGCTGTCCGTACTCTTAGTGCTCTATCATCTTGTGCTCAAAGAGTTGCCAAACAATTGCATACAATGTCTGATCCGAACAATGAATACCAGTATTGATATCAGATATGATTCCGTACACCACTTGCATGCGATTCAATCGCGCCCTCAGACGACCCCAACACGTGATTGTCGTCGACAGCGATGGAAGCGATGGCAATGTTGGCAATCAGTTCCACTGGACGTTAGTTCCGCACTCATCCCAGAACCAGGTATTAGTCAAACCATCTCTTCAGAACCAATCCTTATCCCTTCCCTTCCCATGCCTTGCCTTGTCTGGTGCCGCTCATCACTCTATTGGTCATTACTGGCCAATTGGTTAGAACCGATTGATTGTTCCAAAAGAGTTGATATATTGACTCAATTTGTATGATTAGTTGCCATACAGTTGAGTGTCTGTCTATCCCTGTCCTCCACTACTCAGTCATTGGCATAATTTAATATTTATTAATAATTAATATCTTTTTCTTAACTCAAACAATGGTTTGTCTCTTAAATCCGTTGAAATCAAAGCAATTTTGTGCAAAATCTGCTCAAATCTGAGTAATAATCAAAACTTTTTCATTCAGACGAATAATGTTTCGAGAGTTCAATCAAATAAAAAGCATTTCCATTGAAATACCTTCACTCAAAAGATGAACTCTTAATGAGAAATGTGATGTCAGTGCGATTGAGAACATTTTGAGCATTATTAATTTGACCAGTCCACTTTGCTCTGCTCTACTGTACTGTACTGTACTGTACTGTACTCACGCCAATCTAATTGAAAGACTTCCAATCTATCTGTGCTTTCTTTAACGTTGTTAATTTACGCTAACTTATGCAATACTGTATGTAGAACCTTGTTCATTACTGTTATGATTGCTTATATACGCAAAAACAGTAAAAATATACCTGTTCAATTTATAATTCTTTAAAAAAACTCCTTCTTTTGCATATTCTCAACAAAAATGAGGTTTAGCTCATAATTTTAAAAAATTCAACGATTTTTTAAACAAAAATATTTAATTAAACTTTTTATATTAGTTGTCGCCATTTTATAATTCATAACTTGCCGTAAATTTAGCCGAACTGCCGATACATTTACCCTAAATTACGCGTAACTTATCGTAAATTTATCACTTTTACACCATTAGCTATAATATACCGATCTATTCGTCAGTCTATATCTAAACACAGTTTGAGCACAAATCCAGAAAATATAAGTTTAAATATTTGTGAAATTAGGGAAATAGGCCTTTGATTTGATTTATAAGTTTAAATGTCAGACCCATTCCAATGAAGTTCACTTCCAGTCCTCAGATATTCTAATTGAATGAAACCTTTAATTATATTATTTTGAATTCAAATGAAATTAAGATCAATTAAAAACATTTAGCGAACAGTAATGCTGTTCAACGAAAATTGTATTTTATTCCTTGAAACTAATTGAATGCGAGATGATTGTCCCTGGAGATCTGATTTTCTTAGAAATTTATGTTTTCTCTATTAAATACAAACTATACGTATATTGGTTTGAAGTAAAATATTAACTCTAACCAGAGATGTGCATCCAGTGTGTTCTCGTAGTTTTTGAACAGCCAGTATTTGAATCTGGTCGACCTTGCGCACCTCTTGAGCTAGAAATTTCTATTTTTATTTAATAATTCATATAGTTTTGGTTTTATAGTATATCTTAGACTCAAAAGTATATCACATCTGAAGTAAGTTATATTATGTTTGAGTATTAATAATTTGTATTTGAATTCAGGTTTTTATTAGTTATTCTTTTATTTTTATTATTATTATTAACGCATTTTGTTTCGAATAACATCTTATAATAAGTTTGAGAATATCTAAGAATAAAAATTGTGTTAAATATCGTTATATTTATATTTTTATTCTTTTATATTATAACTTACAATACAATACTGTGCTGTAGAGTACAGACTGCGAGCATAATAACAGAACTGATGGCAAATATTTTCATTTATTTAGACTTTATTTTCATAGGCTTTCAATTAATTAACGTTTCTTGTGATGGGATAACACAATCTCTGATCTGCGATAATTAAATTTGTTTTTATTGTTAGCTATTGTCCGCTATTTTATTCCACTCTTGCTATTCATTCATATCTATATCTGAACTGATCTGAACATCATTTCCTAATAGAGAAGCCCTTTCTGTGTCTCTTCACATACTTTGCTCTTTCAGCTCAATTCTAAAGCATTCCTCAAATATACTCAAATATATATTGAAACAAAAAATTATTGAATTCCAAAAGAGTTAACATTATTTATAAAAACATATTTAAATACACTTTAAATGTATTTCAAATATTTGTTCGTTTAATTGAATAAATATTTTAAAGCCAACAGAATTTCATTTCAAATATCGCTTCACTTCACTTAATGTTTATTCTTTGAGTTTATTATTCTTTGAACTCAGCTATCGGTTATATACAGATTCTCTACTGCAGTATATTTATGTATTCTAACACAACTAACTGTGCGGTGTGTTATGTGCGCTGCGCTACAGTATACCCATACCATACCCATACCCATACCCGCCAAACACATTGATGTTTGAGAAACTTTATTCTATTTTTATTTTAAAATCTATTTAATACTAATACAAATCGATTAATACAAACGGATATACCGGTAATATAGAAGCCATTTATTTATAATAACTCGTTAGTATCGCACCCAAGCATACATTCATGGCATACATTCCCATTCCTTTTGATTTATCTAATAATTGGATATAAATATAGAATTCTATCAATAGTTAAGTTATTGATAGCCTATTCAACGATAAGGTTTCATAATATTTGAAGTGAAACATAAATTTAATAAAAATATTTATACAGAATATTCCGAATATTCTTGAGTTTACAAAACAGAGAGAAAATAAATATTTTTTAGCTCTATTTCATTATTCATTTATTATTATTGGTGAGCACACGATGACAAGATCAGCACATCTCTCATCCCATCACTTGCCTCGTATGGCACATACAGTACAGAATGTACACTCGATCTGGTAGTTTTGAAGCCTATTTCATTTGATAGCAGTTTATTCTTAATCTGACTTAATTTGGAGGGAAATGGGTTTATGTAATAAAAGCTATTTTTCTAAGCAATACTAAATTTACAATTTTTTCTTCTCTTAATGAGTTGATATTTTAATACTGTGCCAACACTTATGCATTAGATTATACGGATCATCAATTTTTGAGCTCTTTTTTATATTTTGCAAAAGAAATAATTCGTTATATAATATAATATAATATAATATATTGTAATATAACTTATATTTTCTAAAAAGCGATTCTATTAGCGAACGAACCATTTATTTACACATTTATAGGAACACAATATTCATAAGCACTGAATTCGTAGAAAACTAAATATTCAATACATTACATACGAGTCGGCAATTCATAAGTTTTTATTATTATTATTATTTTTAATAATACTCTCTATTATTTGCAATGCATTTAATTTCACTAAAATTACTTTTATGTGAATAAAGACAATCAATTAATTAGTTGAATGCAAGTCATTAATCACTAATCAAGAGAACACAAGTAACTAATACTATAATAATTGCTTTAAATTTATATTTATTTGATTTAAATGGGTTTCCAATTGATTGCAATTATGAGTGCTTTTTATTATTCATTAGAAGAGTCATCCGATAAGAGAGAAAACAGGAAAATATGTGAAATATGTAAATGAAATATTAGACTGACTCGTGAGTCGCAAACGTATTATATCATATATAGTATTATATAATACTCTAATGTCTGTAATTTTGGTTTGAATACCAGCAGAAATTTTTGTCACATTTTTTTGCAGAATATTTCAAAACATTTCTTATTTTGTCGCTTCAGAACAGATAAGTCTTTTGATGGTTGACTCCAATAGAGTTTTGTGCGAATAAATTGTTAACAATAAGACTCAAAAGTGAATAACGAAAATACGCTAACAATGAGAATATGACTGTCAGAGACCAGAATTGGCTCCATTAGTCTCCCATTAGTACTAGTCTTCATTAGAAGTCGACTTTTCATTCATTCAATTTCAAACATCAATTTATTAATTATTTTAAAATTTTGTCGATTCAAGCAATTAACAGGATTTGACCCAAATTTTTAGTCCACACTTTTGTGCGGAATATTCTCTTTTTTTTAATAATCACTAGAATTTTCAGTTCATTTTTTCTCTATTATTATTATTTTGCTTCTAAACCAAACATCAATACAGAGTTCAACGTATTATTCATTTTAATGCTATTCTCTTATATATAAAATATGCATAAAAATGAGTTCTTCTTCAATGAAATACTGAAACATTGTTCGCCTACTCTATAGAATATAGATTTTCATATAGGGCTGACCCTAAGGCAAGTTATTATAATTTTTTCTACATATAAAATGGTATAAATAAATATACATTTAAAAGCGCTAAAAACCGAATTTAACGTTCAAATGGTTCAGACTCTTTGCTATTCTGCAATTATATTCTGGGTTAGATTTGATCAATATTTGGGTAAAGCTATAAACAATCTAAAGTTTAGACTATAAAAAGACAATCATGTTTACTTTTTACATATTCCAGCAGAAACTGTGCCTCAAATGTTGTTTTCATATAAAATATAGATTTTATTAATTAATTATTTCAGCGATAATTATCGTATTTTTCCGAATATCCTTAAAATACTCTATTAATGAGATTTTCATCATCTCTTCTGCTATCAAATTACAAACTATTGATTATTTAATTAATTATTAAAAATGTTTACTCATCTACACTAATATATCCGGTTTATCGACGAATCCGATTCATAGCTCTATTTATAAATCTGAATAAATGTATAATAATTTCTGACTTCTAAGCCATAATTCATTAGTGGCGATGAATTTTGCGAACTAACCCAATCAAGTCTTACGACTAGAGTTCATAAATAATTAATAAAAATATAATCACTTTTTTCAAATTGATTTTTTCTCTTATTCTTTCATTCAAACACACATTCATTAGTATTTTCTTTTTGTTTGGCGTTTCATTAGTTGCCATCCCTTCTCAACCCATCTTAGTTCGACTGAATTGTTAAAATTCTTACTAAATTATCATTATTTGTCATTGTATTCAATCTAAAGATTCTTATTCTCTGTTCCGTAATATTCAATCAATTGATTCGCAACGCAAACAATAATTGTTTAGATTTAGTTAAAAGTTGGTCTCAAAGGAGAAAATAAATTCATGTAAACTCATTGATGCGTTGATTTATGATTGAGAAAAGTGCAAAAACACTGAACAGCTTTTATTTTATGTTTCGATTGAGTTTTCCATACAATTTGCTAAACACAATACATACCAGAGATATAAAATATTTAGCCTTTTGTTCGTTTGTGAAGACATCTGATAAACACAATAAACAAATTCAGCAAAAAATGCTTTCAATTCATATCAATAATAAAAAATGGGGTCATTTCGGTTGTGTTAATAAAAAAGGATAAAAAATTCAGTCCAATCAGTGTCTCTGACAAATGAGTTTATTTTTGTGATTACAACTATTTCCGAATCCGACCGATTGATTGAGTCCATCGATTCTATACTCCTTTTCTATTTAATCAAATAAATAATACTCTACACTGTATACTGTGCAATATACCCATGTAGTATAACCTGCATTATGATAAGAGTGTCGAGAATGCCAAGAATCGACTACAATGTTAGCCTAACTTAGGAGAGACTCAATAATTCTTCACAACATTTATTGCAATTCTAATAATCTAATCATTTTTCAATCGCCGATAAGTTCGGTGTCATATGTATTGATTTGATTGTCATTAACCCTCAATTAGAGAATGATTTGACAATTAATAATAGACTACACTTTTTGACACAATTCCCACAGAATTTGATTCAATGGATTAAATGATTGAAAATATACTTAAATTTGAGATAAAATAATTTTATAGAAATGGATTTCTATATATCCGAAGAAAAATAATAATAATAACAATTGAAATGAAAAGGTTTTCATAGATATCTAATCTAATAAACATTATTCCATTAATATTAAATGTATAGACCGAACAGTTATACTGTATTTGAAAATGCCTTTCAAGTCATTGCAATTGCAATTACTATGATTAGGACCAGAATCTAGGTTTCATAAAATCTTCTTTAATCTTATTGTCTCTGATATGTTGTCGCATATGATTGCGATATAAAGAGAATTCAAATTTATTAAACGGAATTAATTCTTGTTGTGTTGAAGAGCTGCACAGAATTGCAGAATTCAAGTAATAAGTAATAAGATTTGGCACAAATCAGGAATACATGAGGTTATTGGCTCTACTGATTGAATCGGAGCCAAATCAAGATATCTGAATAATTATTTTTAGTTGTTTTCATTTCTAATAATAATTTATATTATAGTTAACTATTATATCAATATATTAGAGACGATATGTGAACAACGAGTGAATGTAAACATTTAAAAATGAATAGAAATGTGAATAAACCAAAAGACAATCTATTTATATGAACTCAATACTAAGGAAGACGTCTTTCCTTATCCTTAAATATAAATATAATGTTCGCTATTTTCTAACAAACTATGATTTGATTTATGAACACAAGTATCCAATTTTCTCAGCACTAAAACGATGAACACTTTTCGGAGATAAGAAAATTAGGTTTCTGTCAGAGATGTCCAAAGCAAGCGGTCTAACAGATTCCCCCAAACCAACTAATCTAGCAATTTTCAAATTTTCAGACAGACTTCATAGTTAAAGAACTCTCTTAGGTTGTATGAGACTTTTAAGTAGTTGCCTGGTTATATAGACCTCAATAACGCCATTTTCTTCCTAGCTGAATTGCCTAGGATTCTCATCTTGTACATTTCTGGATTTTACATTCTATTCAGAATTGTTCAGATGTTTAGTTTATTAATTTATTTTAATTAATTGAAATAATTTAAATCTTTATTTTTTTCCGATAGTATTTCTGAAATTCAAATATAATTTTTTGATTTAATTTCCATATTATGCAAACCGACTGACTATTTATGGGGAAAAGTATTCTATATTTTATATTCCGTATATTCAGTATATGTGAAGTACAGTACGTAAAGTGGAATAAAAATAATTTATTCTTAACGTAAAATATAATAATATTTGGCTCTAAAGTTGGCTGCAATCAAATCGATTGGACAATAACACGATTCTATACAATCATCACTTCTATGCAAATAAACATCATTTTAATTTTGATGATGGCTTCAAAGCCGAGCGCATCAGACATGAGAATTCAATCCAACCTATGATCTCATGAAATATAAATATATTTAATTTGTGTTTCAGTTAGTTCTTAGTTTGCAATTCTCTCCTATTTTACAGACATATCATATAAAACTTGATTTTCACTGAACTTTGCACTGGAATTGCGTCGAGAATCCAGAATTCAGTAATTGTTGTCAATTACCAGTTCCTCGACTCCATTCTTAACTAATATTTTATTTTTAGAAAAATATTTGCTTTTTTCGAATAAATTGTTTAATATTTGTATTTTGTCTGAAGGAAGTAATAGATTATAATATATAATAATCAATGCTTTCTGTGAACTCCAATACATTATTATTTGTGCCGGAGTTTATTCTGCAATTCTTATTCATTATTTTCTTTCTTCAATACGTTCTCAACCATTGATTTCTTTGAAAAACATGTTTTGTGGAGAGATTTCTCAGTCTTTCAGTGCATTAACTATTAATGAATGGCTTTCAGTCGAGAAATTCCTGAATCTCTAATATGTATAGTTAGTTAGGGTTTAGATCTTTTTTCTATTAATTTTTCACTGTTTAACTGTTCAAGCAATTAAATTAATTGCATTTTCATTCCTTTTTCTATTTATTTCAGTTTTATTTTGATTTCAGAGATTAAGCTGTTTTTTAGTTTTATACTAAGCTCTGGAAAACAATAGGTTTTTTGTATTCTATTGAAACCCAGATATTCTGAACTGAGATAACGGAACGAATTCTTATTCAAACACTTAGTCCATATTTATCGGACAAATGACAGGTCAGGAAATATAGTCTAAACCGAACGATATGTTCTGTTCTTGCACTACATGTACAGCATTTGATTCAATTGTCAGCTAATCTTATTTGCTTGGAGTGAGCAAAAGATTATCCTTTCTATCCTCCTCTTCAGTTCCCATTCCATTCATCGATCAATTGTTCATTTTTCTTGAGCCAACTCTAACAGACGCACAAACATTATGTCTTAAAAGTAGGTTTCGTTTTGCGACAAAAGAAAGGAATTCTGTTTTTTATTATTTACTTAAATTCCTATATAATCCTCGGTCTAATTCACTCGACGCACAACTACTATATCTAAGTTTTATTTTACAATTTCTTTTCAATGATGATCAAGTTGTTCAATCAATTTCCCTGGAGTATAAACGTTGCAGAAATTGATTCGACTCATGCAGTCTTTCCTTTAAGAACACTATAATCAGATTCCGGGCTAACTCTTGTACACTCTTGTCGGCCATATTTCACAAATTCTAACGAATGTATACTTTTGTAATCAATACTGTTTTGCACGGCTCAGAGATGCCAAAAGAACCTGGTTCAACAATACTCAACTGAGAAATCATTGGATCATAATATAGTTGGTTATCATTATTCAGATATACAGTTAAACTCTACTGACATTCGGCTGAATAATCAATGTATAAATTCAAAATTATCAATAAATCCGTTATATTCAATATCTTTGGAATTGCACCCTGATCACTGATCAGTTTTTTAAAATTCTGGATCAAACTAACAATTATAAGAATGCTCTACCAATGGTATATGAAGGGTAAATGGTTCTAGATACTCAAATGTTATCAATGCAGCTATTAGACCATGCTAAATCGAATTCATCTAATTGAACCGAAATGGACCCGTATTCCTATAACTTACTATCATCTTTGCCATTATCACTGACCCTAAAGTGAACTGGTGGCACAATTTACTCTTTCCAATTTTTCTACATCACTGATAGTCTTACATCCCTCAATCTTAGTACCTTGACAACCACGAGTATATCCCTGATCACATTAACTTTACTACATTTTGGATGTAAGGCTTTGTTCGCCACTGAACTTCTATTTTACTTGACTTGAGTCCAAAACTAGATTTCAAGACAGAAGTTCGTTCGCCAATAAACTTCACTAATACTTCATTTTG